>BPLR01001144.1:0-28598 GCA_021605095.1 Caerostris extrusa
TAGTGAGAAAGTATCATAATGAATAAGAAATAATTTATGCAAATCGAGTTTTTGGTAGTATATATATGTGCGTGTTACAGTACCATATATATATATATATATATATATATATATATATAGTAAAGCCTTAACAAATTTTTACCTTACTAATAAAAATTAAACGGAAGGAAAAGATTCAAAAATAAATGCTCAAAGGAATTTATTTATGCATAGCCAAGTCGTTTGGAGCTGACGGCCGAGTATAATTACTTTTGGCGAATTTATTTGATTTTTGGTTCAGTTCAAAGTCAGCTCTACGGCCATTCTTGTACACACTTTGGGCTAATTAGACAGCGACCTACGGTTTAAAATGGATTCGAACCACTAAAAAACAGGCATGTCTTGGCATGGGTTTCAGTACCTGGCTTCATCAAGCCGCATAGCTATGGTTAATAATTTCCACTTATGCTATAGATACAATATATAACTTCTTCTTCTCGAAGTGGCTGCTTAACCGCGCCATGGTTTGTCCAACTACGTTCTACAGTAATAGTGGGCTGGATTATGCGGATAAAAGTGGAATCAGAACATTGACTACAAGGCACATGAGACTCGAAGCATGAAAGCATGGTTTCCAGCTGTCTCCTGGTCACTTCGTCTATCAGATCGTACATAAAATTAGTTTATTGAAACAATGCAATAAAAAGAGAAAAGAATATTAAAAAAGAAGAGTAAATACTCCAAATTTGGTTATTTGTTTGGAGTTCTACTTATATTTTTCTCTTTCTAATATAAAAAAAATAAATACTTATATTTCTCTATGTTTGTGTATAAATACAAGGATAACATCGAAAAATACACATACATCTTTAGAAACAAAAAAAGAATCCTTCAAGTTGCTTCGAGTGCAGAAACAAAAGGAATTTATAATACAAATCTCCGAGAGATACTCTAAAAATATTTTAGAAAAAAACTGGATTTATTTTTCTCTACTACGTAAATAAAGAGAATATTTTGCTTGTTTGAAGTGAGGATGTCTCCAGAGATGTAAAAGGGGAAAAAAAAAGTTTTTCTTTGTCACATAAAAAAGGGGAAAATATATTTCTGCTTGTTGAATTAAAAAGCAGTACACAAGCATTTGGCGAAGGTGAATAATTTTTACTTTTCTACCATAGCGACAAAAGACGATGAGTAGATTTTAAAATCAGTTTCCCATTATTTTTACTATTGAGGCGAAACATATTGTTCTTGGTTGTGATTGCTTATGTCAAAGCTCTTAATGGACTTTGCCTGCAATTCCTTCTGTAAATAAATGGAAATAAATTTTATGATAAAGATAAGTGTTCAGAAAGAAGAGTAACTTTTTTTTAACTTCGGAAAATATGTTATTTAAATTAAGGACAATTGTTTTTGCTAGATAATAAAATGTTTTATCAAATATATTTATTTTAGCTTTTTTTTGTTTCTGTTTCAGTTTTTAAACAATCGGTTGCATTTCTCTAACACAAAAAAAAAAGTTTCACGCCTGTAAACAATGATAAATAAAATAATATTTTAAAGCAAATATTGTGTTTCAGGTATTTATTAATATTTACATTTTAAAGAACTGTAACAGTTTTTAGTTTATATCATTATTTTGTTAAAAATAAATCTTAAAAGATAATTTATCTATTATAGAAATAGCTATACATTCATTGTATTAAAATAAATTAAAAATAAAAAGTAAATTTTATGTGTTTTACACTTAAATATAAATAAATAATATTGAATTAAAAATGGTGGAATAATTTAGAGTTTATCAGTTTTTGTTTATTTCTAAGATTAAATCACAAATTAATCAAAATATAATTGTGCTGTAACTCATCTTCAGTATCCCGCTGGAACATGAAGTACCTACTCATGGATGGCGGGAATACGGTGCGACTAATCTCCAGTGTCCTACAAGATGATAGGACATCCATGGTATTTACTCTTGGATAGAGAGTGGATAGTTTGTGACTAATCCTGGATGTTCTGCATGCTGAAATGACATCCCATGAGTATCTACTCATGAATGGAAATTAATGTTGTGACTAATCCCTCAGTGTCCTGCAGGCTGAAAGGACATCCATGACTATTTACTTACTCATGGATGGAGGATGGGGACAGCTTCTATTGCGATGGAGCACCAGAAGGTAGAAGTCTGACATGGCTCCAGTGTCTGAAGAAAGAGGACAATGCTTTATCGCAGGTGTTTTAGGGGGAACTACCCCACATTTACATATCGTATGAATGAAATTCGTAAAACTCCCACCAGGTAGTAATTTGTAATGTGGCAAGATGCTGAATATCACAACGTCATCGAGGCTCCTCGTGTGTCTCCTACAATGCCGCCAGTGGATTGAACTTCAGCCCTAATGTTCCTCCAGGGGCGCAAGTTATCACTGAGCCCCGAGTCGGGCCTCAAATATTAATATAAAGTGTAAAATACATTAAATCCTGGTTAACCACTTTCACTGCTATATCACTTATTATAATATTTTTGTAAGACAAAATGCCACAAATCCTTATAATAGTCATTATTTATATTTCAAATTATCGATTTATATTTTATTTTCCCATTAACCCCGATATAAAAATGAGTTATTGCAAAACAATTTTTTATTAAGAAGCAATTATATAATACTTTTAATTTGCATATTTTACGAAAATAACTGCAGATCAGACAACAAGAACATATTTAAAAAAACAAATACACATGGATAAGAATAATAAATAAATAAAATAATTAATACATAGTGCAACTGTAACAATTTCATGTTATAAAATAACACATGACGCTAAATTACTTTACCCCAATTTTTACTAGTTGCCAGAAGATTCCAATCTGCGCGTCCATACATTATCCATCAGAAACGGAACATGATGTAAATTATTAGCAATGTTTTATCGAATATTTTTCAGAATACCGGCACGCAATTAAGAAATTCAATTTAGTTGCGAAATGAAACCGTTTATTGATTTCAGAATTCGGCAGCTACTGTAACAATTGCATCCCATCAGGCAAGCCTTAATGAGAACGATTGTTACATGCATGTTAAATTATTTCGTGGCATTTCATGCATTTCAGATGTATATTGTAGGAAGTTTCCAAACTGCAATAGTTTCTCGTGATACTTCGTGACGAAGTTATTAAAGAGAAATTAATAGTATAAAGGAATGAAAAGCAATAAGAAATGATTTATGTAAATCAATTTTTGATAAAAATCTAAATTTCAATTTTAATATATATATTAAACCTGGGGGCATTGTTACTCCGCGTTAGGCTTATCTTCAAGTTACACGCGCCCCTGGGTAATGCAAAGTGAGTAACGTCTGTGCAGCGCTTGCCTTAAGGCATCCAAGACCAAGCTGTCTAAGTGTTTGCCAGCTGCATTGGAACAAAAAAATATTAAACCTTTAAAAGTTTTTATCTTACTAAAAGAAAATAAAAGGAAGAAACATTCAAAAATAATTGCTCAGAATTATTTTTATATTATGTAAGTCATTTGGATCAGATGGCTCAGTTTAATAACTTTTGTGATTTGTTTGGTTCATCGTTCTATGGTTATTTTCTGCATACTTTGGGCTAAAAATTTATTAACTTAAAGTGAATTCCGAACCACTAACAAACATCCCTTTCACCGCCAGGTTTTCGAACCTGAAGTATCAAATGCCAGAACGCTAGCCAATTGGCCATCATAATTTCAACTGATGGCATGTATACTTCTTCTCATTGGAGCAACAGCCCCATGACTGCCAAAGGCCGTCTGCCTAGTCAAAGATTTCGAGACGGGAGATGTTTTTGTTTTACAATGTAGTGTCTTAGCGCTGTCTACAATCATATTAGACAGGGTTCTATAGTTTAAAGTGGATTCAGAACGATTACAAACCGCTATAGCACGGCCGAGACTCGAGCCTGAAACATATGGCACCAACGGCAGGTTTATAGCCATCAGGAAATTATATAAAACAATAAGCTTATTGCAACAATTTTTTTGCAATAAACAGTGGAGAATATTTAAAAGAAAAAAACTTTTTTTTTAAATATGATTTGTTTATTTATTTAGGTTCTACTTTTTACTTTCTTCTCATTTTAATTTTTAAAACTAAATGTATTTTCTCTACCTTTTTGTATAAATAGGATAACCTAAATAATACACATGCATAATTAGAAAAAAAGTTTTAAAAATAACAGAACCCCTTCATTACTTCAGAATTAGAAAAGAAAATAATTTGTAATACAATCTCCAGATACTCTCAAAGTATTTAGAAAAAAAATGATTTTTTTTTCTCTATTGATGTAAATAAAAGAGAATATTTTATGTTCGGAAGAAATCTCTAGAGATGTAAAAGGGAAAACAAAGTTTTTTCTTTGTCACATAAAAGAGTGGGAAAAGATATTTCTGCTTGTTGAATTAAAGCAATGCAAAGCACTTTGGCGAAGGTGAAATATTTTACTGTTCTACCAGAGGGACCACAGACGATGAGTAGATTTTTTAAAATCAGTTTTTTTTCCCATTATTTTACTATTGAGGCGAAATATATTGTTCCTTGGATTGTGATTGCTTATGTCAAAGCTCTTAATGGATTTTGGCGGCAATTCCTTCTGTGAATGGAATGAGAAGGAATGAAACTATTTTTATGCTGAAAAATAAGTGTTATAAAAAGTGTAACGTTTTAGTGTCGGAACAATTTCTTATTAAAGTGGAACAATTGTTTTTGCTTAGTAATAAAAATGTTTTATCAAATATATTTATTTTAACATGTTTATTTCAGTTAAAATGATTTTAAACAATTGGGTTTGAATTTCTCTAACACAGGAAAAAAATATTTCAAGCCTGTAAATAAATAATATATTTTACAGCAAATATTGCTTTTCAGGTATCTGATAATAGTTACATTTTTAAGAATTGTAACAGTTTTTAGTTTATTTTATTCTTTTCTTAAAGTAAAGGTTAAAGAGATTTAATCAATTATAGAAGTAACTACACATCCATTGTATTAATATATAATTTAAATACAAAAGTTACTTTATAAATTTAACACTTGAAAATAAATAAATAACATTGAATTAACAAAAATGAAGGATTAATTTAAAATTAATCAGTTTGTTTAATTCAAGATTAAGTCACAAAATATTCAAATATAGTGTGATTCATCCTCAGTGTCCTGCATACGGGTCAGTTATCCCATTAGTATCTACTCCATGGATTGAAGGATTAGTTTGTCGCTCTACGGTCATTTTGTGCACACTTTGGGCTAATTAGACTGAATTAACATGGATTATGAACCACTAACAAATATTTATGTCGCCGCCAGAATTCGACTATGAAGACTTTAGCCAATCGGCCATCAGGCAGTCTTGGATTTAGGGAATGGGTGTATCTTCCTTAGGTATAAGTCAGACTTGATCCGAGCTGCTGAAGGAGAGGGAGGCGCAAAGTCTTCCTTCAGGATTTTTAAGGATAACTACCAGTATCGTATCGTATGGATAACTACCAGTATCGTATAACTACCAGTATCGTATCGTATGAGAGAAAAAAACCTGAAAACTCCACCAGGGGTTCAGACTAACGAGGAAAAATGCTGAACATCACAAACACCATCGAGTCTCCTCCCTTTCAAAACAGTGTCTACAACAATGCCCAACGGATCGAACCTCAAACATAATGCTCACCATTGGCACACGCTGCCACTGAGTTATGACTCGGGCTTAAGCTTCTTTTTAGTAATTATTAAAGTGATCGATTGATTTAATTGTATCAGTTCAAGATTTTATATGATATTTCTTAAAAGGAAAGTGAGCAACAAGCCACGAGTTGGGGTCTCAAATATAAGTATATAATGTTAAATACAGTAAATCATCGTTACCTCTTTACTCTATATTACTTATTAGAATAGTATTAGCCTGAAGAAATGCTACTAGACCTTATAATATCATTTATTAAATTTCAGAGTATCAATTTTTGTTTTGGTTTTCTGATGTACATGATATAATTATAAGCTATTGCATGGCAAGTATCTTTACTAAGAAGCAATCATGAATTGCTTTTTAATTACTAATTTTATGAGAAAATAACTGCAAACAGACAATAAAAGTGTATTGAAAAACAAGTACACATGATTTTGAGTAATAAATAAATAAACTATTTAATACATAATGAAACTGAAGTTATTTTATGTTTCAAAACAATGCATGACGCTAAATTACATTACCCCAATTTTTACTAGATGCCAGAATATTCCAATCTGCGCGTCGATACATTATCCATCAGAAACGGAACACGGTGGAAACTATTAGAAATGTTTTATCGAATATTTTTCTGAATACCGGCACGTACAACAAAATCCAATTTAATTGCATATAATGCCAAAATGAAATCGTTTATTGATTTCCGGAATTCCGATGCTGCAACAATTGTATCCCATCAGGCAAGGCTTAATGAGAACGATTGTTATATGCATATTAAAAGTATATGTATTTCGTGGGCTGCGTGCTTTCTCATGCATTTCAGATGTATGGTATAAGGGGGTAAAGTTTTCCAACTGTAATACTTCCTATATATCACAGACGAAGACAAATTAATAGTAGAAAGTTTGATAATAGGTACGAAATTATTTATGCAGATAAAGTTTTGATAAATTGTTGAGTTTTAATTTTAATATACATATTAAACCATTAAATGTTCTTACCTTACTAAAGAAAAATAATAAATTGAAGAAATTATAATAATACATATAAAAAATAATTGTTCTTAATTCTTTTATATTTAGTATTTAGCAGTATTTCATTTGGAAACTGATGGTCCGAACCATCAGCGCTCCTGGCATTCGGTGTCATGGATATTTGTAGAGGTTCGGATTCACTTTAAAACCGTGGGCCTGAGTCATATGATTGTAGTACGTTGTTGGCTAGGGCTGACAACTGTACCGTAAAAAAGAAACATCTCATGCTTCCGATCTGTCAAAAAGCGGGCAGACTGTCTCGGATCATCATGAGTCATGTTACGCCATTAAAGAAATGAATGTTTATAGTTCAATTATTTAAGTAAATCTATGTTTAGTAAAAATATGTATAATTTTTCATTCATACTATTATGTTAAACATTCAATATTTATTTTGCGTTTATATATTTTTATTCGAATTATAAGATGGCAAAAATATATCCACGTAAGAATACAAAAAAAAAAAAAAAAAAAAAAATTATAATATTCAAAATTGTTTTATTGAAGTTTTGACATACATTTTGTACATAAGTAAAGTATTATATATTTTTTTAAAACCATGGGGTAATGTTTTTTTGTATACTATTGTTTGAAATACTCAAACTGTTACTTATCAACACAATTTTATAATTTGGGAAATTATATATTAAATAATTTAATATAATTTATAAATTATATATTAGTTTACTTAAAATAATTGTATTACCTTAGAATTAAATAAATTGCTGACACATTCTTCTAGATATATTTATATGTTATACCTAAATGTTTTGAATTTCAGTAAAGATACTAAATTACATCTTATTCGATTATTCAATTCCTATTTGAAAGAATTATAAAATAATCAGAAGAAGAGGATGATCTTTATTTCATTTGTCCCCCAAAAGGTATGCATCAATAAAGTAACATTATATTTTTAAATTATATAAAATAATTATTAAAAAGTTATTTAGTAAATACCTGTGCTATGAAATTAATTATTTTTGTAGCATTTAGGTTGTAAATTAAAAAAAAAATTATTCCATATTATTAAATTAAAATAAAAAACATTGTCTAATTAATTTCTATAACATGCTGACCTTCCTTCATTTTTCTTTGCAACTCCTCCAAATATATGGTACTCTTCAGCCCCTAATAGTTAGAAAGTTGAGGGTGGAATATAAGTGAGACACAAACAGTTCCCCGACGGATGTTGAGGGAGGGAAGTGCATTTTTGGATGATTCTTTTAGGGGGTAAGAAGCCCATATTTGGGTGTCGTTTGGGAAAAAAAGCCAAAAAACTCCAGCCAAAAGTTCCAACAACCCAGACGCTTTGCACGTCATCGCCATCCAGTGTCTTCGTTTCGAAAGCAGTGGATATAACAGTTTCTCCAAAGAATTCAGACATCAGCTATCTTCACACTCCAAGCGCCCACGTTGCTTGCTACAAATCGCGCAAAAAAAATACTTACAAAATCTTTTTGTGATACACTGAGTTTCTATAATTATTTAAAGTTAATTTAATGTATTTGCCTTAATCTACTATGAAGTAGTATTAAAGGTCAATGAATTCATTTTAATTAAAGCTATGATTAAAATTGAAAAAAATGTGTCGTTTTTTTAAGATTTATTTTTACATTTCATTATATGAAACAGCTGGGTCAACTAAAAATAAATTTTTCAATAACATTTCTTCATTTAAAAATAATATTTATAAAAATCTTATAATAATAATTTATTATACTAAAATTTCAGAATAAACTTTATACATTGGGTTTGTATCAGATTTCTAGGCTAAAATGTGTCTGATAAACGATTTTTTTTCCACTGAAAGTTAAATCCACTGAAATTTGTTTATTTAACAAACATTAAATTGAAATTCTAGAAATTTTTTTCTCTAAAACACACAATGGACAGTAATTTACTTTTTAATGGAAAGTTAAGCACTCTAATATAAACTATGTTTGATTGTAATATATTCTACCATCGGTTTAGACAATGACGAAACAATTTACAATGATGACACTGGTGACACTACAAAACCTCCTCGATTCATATTATCAAAACACCTATAATTTGCTATTATTATTAACCTCAACCGAAATCTGACAAGGTGATGCAACATTTGAGATTATTTTAAGGCCAAAATAATTCGAAGTTGAAGTACCATTTTATTGTCTATAAAATATTCCATATAAAAAGACACGTTTTTCGAAACTGGGATACAGTTACAATCTTATATCAACATTTCTTTCTTCATAGGAAACGAATTCCTACCAAATGAAAAAAAAAAAAATCTAATGATCCTAAGCTACAATGAAAATTTACTTTGAGAATCTAAGCATATGACCATAAGACTAACGGGATTAAGACGAGTTAGGCTTAGAACAATGATAATTTACCATTGATTCCCCCTTTCTTGTGGCAAAACCAATTCGTTGAACGAAATGCGTTTCTTAAGCAGAAGTTTGTCTGATAAAAATTGAAGACTAAATCAAGTTTATGATAAGTCATGGCCATCATAATTATAAACTCATGTTTGTGAAAATTGCAACACCATGAAGGAATCGTTATAATTGAATAAAATTTAATACACAGTTGAGTGGTAGTGGTACAAATAAATGATTAAATGTTCAAAACAAACAATCAATAACAAGAGATCGAAATCAGTATTTTGTGTAGCCACTGCTACACGACGTGGCATGGAGTCAAACAAATTTTGAATGTCTGCCTGAGGAAGAGCATTCCATATTGTTTGTATGCGCACCCAAAGTTCGTTTGCAGAAGCAACAGGGGCGAGGATCACGAGCGAGACGCCGACCAACGAAATCCCACACATGTTCAATCGGCGACATATCCGGGAATACGCAGGCCAAGGAAGAAGCTGTACCTGCCGCGTTGCAAAGAAGGATTGAACAGTCCTAGCGATATGAGGGCGGACATTGTCCTGTTGAAATACAGCGCCTGGCAAGCTTTGAAGGAAGGGAACAGCTTGGGGCTGTAGAACTTCACTGATGTACCGGTCGCTGTTCAGATTGCCCACAATTCTTAGCAATTGAGATCGTCCATGATATGCTATGGCACCCCCAGACCATAACTCCGGTGTTCGTCCACTGTGGCGTTAGATAATGCACTCCGGAAGGTGGCGTTCACCAGCATAGCTTCGACACGAATACATGCATCATGGTACCACAAATTAAAGCGGGATTCGTCAGAAAATTTGAATAAGATAGGGAGAGTGTGAGCTAATAGAAGGAATTGAAAATATCAACATGGATATAAGTAATACAATAACCATAGGGAATGAAAATCAATATGATTTACATAATTATATAATAAATAGCAAAATAATAATTCCTGAAATTAAGATTAACTGTAGAACTATTATACATTTTAAACTGAAATGTTTAAAATTAATATTTATTTAATTTTTAACGAATTTTTTTTTAGATCGTTGGAATTTTTATCTGAAGTTATATTTGTTTCTGATAAAATATCTTGCGTTTTAGAATTTTAGTCATTAATTTTCTGACCAACACGTGGTCGGTAGTAACACGGAAGTGGTTCAATTCAAATATACTGATAGCATCCTTTGTATCAATGGCTTTCATAAATGGAGATCGATGATGATTGTGATAATACATATAAGTCTCACATCGATGGTAGATCTGTCTGGCTGGAGATTTTCTAAGTTTTATTTCCTTAATAAATGCACAAACGAGATTTGCCAGTAAAAGTCTTTCTGAAAAAAGCAATGATTTCATTTGATCAACTGTCGTTTACTATTCAAACACAAACTTATGTTTAACAAGTTTTAAAAAATTACAAATTTATTTTTAATACTGTTTTGGCAATCTTATGAACCTGTGATTATATTTCAGTTTCTGATATAATTTCCTATGTTTAAGGAATTTTTAGTGTTTTTAATGAATTTTTCTGACTACTATATGGTCCGGTAGTAACGTGCAAAAGTTTCAATTCAAATACACTGTTGGCCTCAATTGCTATAGTAAATGAAGATTTGATGACGATTATGACAATGCATATAAACGTCTCATATCGATGAGAGGATATCTGGCAGGAGTCTTTCCATGTTTTATTTCCTTACTAAATGCGCAAACGTGAGATTTATTTCTAACATCTTCTTGAAAAGCAATGATCTAATTTCACCAAATGTCTTCAGACTGTTTCATGGACAAACATACTTTACATGTTAAACAAACATGCTTTAGAATATTTTAATTTTATTTTTAAAACAATTTGGCAATCTTGTGAACCAACAATAATATGATGGTACAATCCTATTACAATATCATGGTCTTTTAAACATCTAGGTACATACATTTTTAATTCACAGTTTTAGCTTCACTATATGAATTAAAGTATGAGACATAGACTACAGTTACACAGAATGTAAAATACTGTAAACTCTGAATTAACCACTTAGAATAAAATATAGTATTACTCAATTCAGCTGAATTGATTGATATAAATGATATAGTTCCAGGTTGTACTGAAAAAAAAAATCATTATTCCAATATTCAATGAGTTACCATATTCCATTATGTAATGGTTTCAAAGTTTTTGAATTCCATTATTCCATTATTGAATAAGATTTCAAATAATATCAATTATTTTTCTAGATTTGAGTGAAACTTCCAGCAATAGGTAATTTCAAATATTAATATTACTTTTTATTCAAATAAATTACAAAAATTCATTTGATTTAGTCAGGTCAGACATGTTTAAGATCCTTTTAAATTTTAATATTTATATTATTCGGATAGCAATTCTGCCAAACTTTTAAGTTGGTTTTCCATAAATACATTTATGACTTACATTAACTTACATTAATTTACTTACACATGTACATACATTTCAGTCAACGATTCACAATATAGATTGCGATTTTTAGAATTTCATCATATGTAAATATATTCTCCTCTGCATTAGCTACTTCAACATAATGCAAAAAAAACAATTTATCTTAAGTGGTTTATCCAATCTAACTTGCTTCATTAACATAAATTACATTTTACAAGGTATTATTATTCTTAAGAGATCTTCCTTAAAAATCAGGGCATATTTAAAAGGTTTTCTTTTTCACAATATAATGTACGGTTATTTGCAAAGCGAGATGTATTGCTTAGAATAGTTCTGGAACAAAATATATGTTTGTTCTTGGAGTAACATCTGTTTAATGGAAACAATTGTTCTCAATCGAATACTTTAATAGCTTTCCAGAAGAATACTTTAAAAGCAGTTTAAGAGTCGTTAAAGTGCTCGATTTATCTTCTTTCAGAAGTACAAAACATTTTAGAAATATTAATCGCTGTTTTTTAGTGTGTTCTTTACTTTTTTTCCAACGTTTTCTTTTCGTTAATCTTCCTTAGTTTCAAAGTGAAAAGTTTCAGTTTGAAACTATTAAAATATAATTTTCCAGCTGTTTATTTGTTGTTTTTATTTTTTGTTTTTAAAATTGTTGTGTAATGCATATTGAAAAATAGAATTTGTTTAGATAAGTGTTTATCTAAATTAAAAAAAATAGTAATACACAATGCAAATTTCATATTTTTAATAGCAAGATGGATAATTTTTATTCAGATAGTATTAAATAAATTTATTAATATTTTAATTATGAGAATAGAACTAAACAATAACAAGATTCATTTTATTGAAAATTTATTAAATAGTATTTATTAATAAATTAATTCTTAGAATATAATTAAATAATAGCAAGATGAATTTTATTGAAATTTTAATAAATATTACTTATTGAAAATTTAATTCTAAGAATAGAACTAAATAATAGTTAGATGGATAATTTTACTGAAATTTTATTAAATAGTTTTATTAATATTTTTAATTATGAGAAAAGAACTAAATAATAGAAGAGGGATAATTTTATTAAATAGCATTCATTAATAGTTTAATTCTGAGAATAGAACTAAATAATTCAAGTTTAAAATTTTTATTAAAATTTTATTAAATAGTATTTATTAACATTTTAATTCTGAGCATACTAAATAATAGCAAGATGAATTTTATTGAATTTATTAAATAGTATTTATTAATATTTTAATTTTAAGAATATAACTAATAGGCTAGCTGAAACGTTCGTAGGCAGACACAAAGCGCTACTATTAAATCCATATAATTTTTAGTTATCCCCCTAACCTTCAAAAGACACGTGTATAAATTTGACAGCTGTTTGCACTATTAGTATGCGAGTTATAACATTTATAGTGAAGAAACTTTAGTTAGTTTGAAAAAATGGATAAAAAGGAATTTCGTGTATTAATAAAACATTGCTTTTTGGCGAAAAAAAAAATACTATTGAAGCCAAGGCTTAGCTTTTATAAATATTATTCGGACTTTGCAACAGGAAAATCAACCGTAGAGAAGTGGTTTACTAAATTTAAACGAGGCGAAATGAGCACCGAGGACGATGCACGCAGTGGACTCCCCAAAGAGAGACCGACAAACAAAAAAGTCCACAAAATAATTTCTGATAACCGTAAAGTGAAGTTGATTGAGATAGCTAAGACCCTAAAGATATCAAGGGAACGTGTTGGGCATATCGTGAATGAATATTTGGATATGTGAAAGATCTGTTCAAATTGGGTGCCGCGCGGGTTCACAATCGACCCAAAACAACAACAAATTGATGATTCTAAGCAGTGTTTGGAACTTTTCAATCGTAATAACCCGAATTTTTTCGTCGATATGTGACAATGGATGAAACATGACTCCATCATTTCAAACCTGGTGTCCAATCGACAGTCAGCCAGTGGACTGAACGTGATGAACACTAAAAATGCTACAACTTCACTAAAACTGCTATAACTCACATACTAATAGTGCAACAGCTGTCAAATTTATACACGTGTCTTTTGAAGGTAAAGAGCTAATTAAAAATTCTATGGATTTAATACTAGTAGTCAGTCATCTATGTGTCAGCCTACGAACGTTTCAGCCCACCTGTTAAATTCATTATTCAAATATATATTCTTTAATTTTATTTAGTTCATTTATATCAATGTTTCGTATTATTTACCCTTTAATAAAATTTTTAACTTTTACAAATATTATAAATTTAGTTATTATTTAGTTTTAAGCATATATTAGCCTCTTTTAAAAACTTTTTATCAAGACAAGCTTTATTTTGATGAAACAGTAGAGTCTCATTATAATAGTTACTTTAGCTTTTATTTATTACTTATATTTCTTTTGTTTTTTAACTGGCACACGTTTTTAATGATCTATTAGTTTGCAAGAAGACAGATAAAAAATTATAATTGCTAATAAATAGAATATATCTATAGAATATTTCTATACTAGAATAGAAAAGTGGAATACATAATAAATTAAAAATTTAAATTATGATTTAACAAAGTTTTACTGACTAGAAAAATTTTTATTTTTCCAAAAACTAATCTTCACATTTTGTAATAAAATTAATAAATTACATTAGCAATAAA
Source organism: Caerostris extrusa (assembly GCA_021605095.1). NCBI lineage: Eukaryota > Metazoa > Arthropoda > Arachnida > Araneae > Araneidae > Caerostris > Caerostris extrusa. The sequence goes on from BPLR01001144.1 coordinate 14,187, forward strand.
TTTTAATTATTTTTTTTTTAAATAATTAAATTCATTGCCTGAGTATAAATATCTAAATAAATAGTTTAATATAATTTATTTTGCTTTTAACAATTACAGTTTAAGCCATAAAAAGAATAATTTTCTACCAATAAAAATTAATATAATTATTTTCAAAAGTGAAGTTTTTCATTTCCTTGATCAATGTTTTTGTGTCCTTGATCACTTTCAACATTTTTATAATTTTTTTTTTTTTTTAATTTCTTTATAGCTGTGTTTATTTGTTTATTTAAATTTCTTTCAAAAGTTGTTTTTTATAAATAAAATTTCAGTTAAAATTTTATAATAATTATATTATTAACTAAAAATAACAATGTAAGAATCTCCTGGTGAAAGTAAAAAACTTTATTTTTGAGATTTTAAAAAGAAAAAAATTTTTTAATTCTCTCTCTCTCTCTGTATGTATATATATATATGTAAAAATTTTTTATGATTGATGTAGTGCGTTTTGTTTTCAAAAATTTATAAAGATAATTTGAGACTGTATTAACCAAACCGATTAAAAATATCTTTTTTTTTTTTTTTCTTTCCAAAAAAATTTACATTACAAAATAAAAGAGATGTAAAAATGGTGAGACTATATATATATATATATAACTATATATATGTGACATATATATACATATATATATATATATATATATATATTGTTACTGTAACTAGATTGAACTCGAATCACCCATAAGTATACCATAAAAAAAGGAAGGATATAGGAAAAGACAGTCTCTCTTGATTTTAGGAGCTGAGACGATTTTTCGTATTCGTCTGACGTGTGGGATAAGATCGCCAGACAGAATTACAATAGATGCAATATGGATAAATACACTGTCTTAATGGGCATATAGTCTCCTAGTTTCAAAAAACAATGACTGTAATTATCATCGACAGTGAGCTTGAACTTAAGTTCCCCGGCATCTTTTTCATTTGGCCATCAGTGGGGTAGGGTGAAGAATTGAAAATGTTTTTGCTATTTTTAGAGTTCGTGTATCTAGAAGTAGGCCTTTCATTTTCTATCTTCCAAAATATCTAAATATGTTTATTTATAGAAGAAATTTAAAATGGTATATCGAGAAAATGTGACATAATTTGTTATATTTACATTTATTATTACTTCTAGTGTGGATTTATTTGTTTAATTTAATAATATATTCACAAAATGAATTGTTTTAAAAATGATTCAAATATTTTTCTATTTTTATTTCAAATTATGTTTTATTTTAAAATATTTAACTCAGTATTTATGTTGGAAATAATAATAGCTTATAATAATAGTCATGATCATGTTCATCAATAGCAATATGTCGATGACTACTGAAATATTATTATTAATATTGTTATTATTATCCTTTCCTTTATTAGTCCTTCTATCAGACACATTCCTTAAGTCTGTATTACTATTTTTGCACGTGGTTTTGTCAGTGTTAGTTTAAATGTGACCATGATATTTTTTAAGCAAATTAGATAATTAAATTTTTAAAAAAATATCTTGATTATCAACGAATAATCTGAATTAAAAATTTAATTTTTAATATTTTATCTATAATGTTAATTCGCCTTCGCTTGCATTTAAAATTCCATAATGAATATGATTTTCAAGTTATATTAATGATGATAAGCTAATAATAAAGACGACCAGCATTAATTCATGCATTAATCTGAAGATAGTATGAATATTAAGAAAAAATAAAGTGTATAAAATGTGTATTAAAATAACGTCCAAAAATTTGTTTAATTAGTTATAAATTAATTAGTACAAAATTAAAGTGAAAGTAATATATAACCTCTTAAAAATCAGAAATTAAAATAGTAAAATTATGAAAGAAAGATTTATTATCAAAATTGTATAAATTTTCCATTTAAAAAATAGTTTTTAAAATATCAAGCTAACTTAAAATTTATAGGACTTCTTAAATAAAAGCATTTAGTAGAAAAGTTTAATCCTTCTCGTAGAAAATTTTTATTCAACATCATATAAATAAAAATTGACTCAAAAGTAACTGATTTATGTTTCTATGGAGGAATTTAAAGAACGTTCATTTTGATTATTAAGTTTAAAAAATGCCCCTGGCACTGGCAGCTAATGTTAAGTTTAAGCAAAAATCTCTTCATTAGATATTCATACAAGTATAACTAAACAAGTTATGAATATTTTAAAAGGGATAGTTTTTTCGAAAAGAAACTTGCGTTAACTTAAGGGCCTTCAAGCATAAAACATTTATCATAGCTCTAACTTCATTAACTCTAGTAAAGAATAACCCCTCTAGCACTCAAGTTTTTTATCTTTTTTTTTTTTTTTTTATATGGAGGAAAAAAATTAACGAAATTTTTATCAGATGTCTTGTCGATTTTCTTTTAGTTATTAATTGAATTTTTCTTATATGAAATTAATTAAAAGATATTGATTGAACTTTCATATTTTTATTTTATGGTTTTTAACGTGTCAAAATCAATTTCCGATTCAAAAATTATTTAACAGGCATTGTTGCCTTTATTGAATATACGTTTTTATACAGAACCTTATAAATTATCGACAATATTTTACGAGGATTCTGAGAAGTTTTTTTTTTTAATTTCGTACACAAAAAAAGTTACTATACATCAACTGAAGTAAAAGCAATTTTTAATTACAAAATAAATGATTTTAAATAAAATTCCGAAATATATTACGTTAAATGACTGAAAATAGTTAATATAAATTTTTAAAAAAAACTTAATGCTAAAATATTATTTTTATTGTGAGACATCGGTAATTTTTAATGACAAAATTCGTAAAATAATAATTAGCGACTCTTTTGGAAATTTGAGGAGTTTAAAAAATGTTAGTTAAGTGTATGTATACGTGACAATGTATGAATTTTAATAATTTATGTACTTTTTCATTGTTTTTTTGCATTAAAAAATGTACTTAATTTTGTTGATTTGAAGAGTTTGAACCCTTATTTGGAGACAATAAAAGTTTCAACTTTCATAAGTTAATCACAACGCATCATATTCTAAAAAACGTTTAATAAATACTTTTTAATGTAATTTTAACTTTGACTAATTTCATTTTATAATTTTAATGTTAATCTTAAAGTAATCATATTTCCTCAGTTTATTTTGAATTTTCAGTTTTCATATTGTTTGAACAATTACTATTAAAGTAATAGATATTTCCAGAATTAACTACCAGCAAAATACGATAATTAATTAATTTATTCCATTGTGACATTGCAATAAGTTTAGTGTAATAAATCAAGAATATAAGTTGATTTATAATCATTAATTATTGTTAGATATTTTTCATTTGTTACAAATTGTATTTGATCGTTCATTTGATGCAGCATGTTTTAAAAGTCGAAATATTTTTTTAATTTAAATACTACAATAAAGAAGTCACATTATTTATTTGAAGATACACCTTGTCCAACAGAAGAAATCCTCCCTCTTTCCATCTTCCATGAGGGGAAACGACAACGACAACAAAAACAACTTGTCCAATATTGTTTATACGCCTTAAAGATGGATCGCTGCACTATTAATTAGCTGAAGTTCCTTACAATTTTTGGCTGTTATGCATATTAAGTTGTTGCTCCAGTAAATAATTTTATACTTTATAATATTATTATATTCATTTAACTGAAAATATTGATATATATATTTGTTTTTGACTCTTTTTCTCTAAAAATTATGTTCTTAAAGGAAAAATAATAAAGTTCGTTTATATTGTTCTGCAAGGGCTGGGACTGAATAAAATAGTGCATTTAATTCCAAAATATGAAAACCAGGTTTAAAAAACCTGACAAATAACGTCGATTCAAAGCTTCCATATCAGGGCAGAATTTATAATAAATTTGTGGACCATAAAGTTTATCGTTTGAGTTATAGAAGGGAAGGATTCATGGACAGCCTATATGGATAAACGAGTCACAGATCTACACATAGATACTACATACATCCTACATATCCTACATAGATACATGGATATCTCAGGCGGTCTCCTTGTGAAAGTTTGTTTTTAAAATTGTGGTGCTACATAGCAGACCCCCTGTCGCATTTTGCAGATCTACTATCCATTTCCAATTCAGGTAGTAAATAGAGCAAGTATCAGTATTAACAAGATCAAATACCTAGTACTCAAGTGCAATATATTAATCCACTAAATGTACTTCAGAAGCATTAAAGCAAAATATTTTATAGTTTTCATCAAAACTTTAATGGCAGTTTTCAAATATTTAGAAGGAGCCTTACAACGAAAATAGTTTTGGAGAAAATATTTAAACGTCCCTATAAATTGACGATAAACATTGTGACTCAAAACTAATTTTGCTCAAATGAAGCTCGAATTTGAAATGGGCAACATCTGTGAGTTTCACAAATTTTGAATAAATATTCATTTCCCAAAACGCCACAATTCAAAATAAGGAAAATTTCTCTCTGGATTCGTTTGTTATGACAAAATCCACCCCATTTCCCATTTCATATGCCATTTCCGTTTATTCGTAACATTTGTCACCACTTGTCAGGTATTCAGCATATACAATAAAGCAGCCGGCCGTATTGCGCATATTTTGATAGATATTGCTTGTTTAGAATAAATCAATGTCTCGACTCAGGGCACAAACAGGGCAGAAATTGTGATGAATGAGTTAGTTACACGGGCGAAGTTTCTATTAAAGACGCGGCCATATCCTTTGATCATCCTCCATCATTCATTCCCATGGCTTCCCTTATTTGGGCTTTTCTGGAAGCACCAATCACTCTCTTATTAATGACGAAATGCTACAGGTTAAGAAGCCAAAAAATAGACGACAAAGAAACGTAACAGAACAGTAAAAGGTTTGGTAATATTGCACCATAATAGACAGCGGCCCAAGATGCATCCTGCATTATGACACGATCTTTGTAATAGGTGAAGAATAGACAGTAATGAAAAGGGGGTAAGTAGAAGAATTCTTGAATGGTGATACATGAGTATCTTAACAAATGAAGACAACAATAAACGTAAGATATGAATGGAACTTATGAAAATAATCAATGAATTAAAATATGTTTTGGTAATTAAGTAATCTTCAATTTTCAGTTAATTTTTAGGTATTTGTAATTATAAGAAATGTTGATAGTTACAAGAATATTGATTTTGTAATTTGATTTTAAAAACTCTTTTTATTAATTGATTTTGAAAATATGTTTTTCCTTAAATACTTATAAATTTCTTAATTATAATGCATTTTCTCCGAAAAGAATATATTATTCATAAATATTTTAGTATTGTTATACATTTAAACATTTCAATTGTCATGTTGACAAATAACTTAAAAAATTAATATCTATCTGATAGATTTATAGCTTATAATTAACCTTTATATTTAACCTAAATTCATGACTTTATCAAGTTTTTCAAAAATCAAAATGTGTCCTAATTTTTTTTTCTTACTAAATAATATAATTTAGATCTATTACAAAAACTAATATTACAATGAATATAAAAATCTTTCCTGGTGCACTTTGCAGATTGGTGAATCATTTATCATTTTCATTTTGATAGTAAATAGAACAAATACAGAAGATTAGTAAGTTCTAGTATTTCGCCCTCAAATACAACATATTAATACACGAATTATACTGCTAAAACAAAATATTTTAAAATTTTCATCAAAACTTTCCTACCAGTTTTCATATATTTAAATTGGCCTTCCAACGAAAACACTTTTGGAGAAATATTTTAAACGTCTCTATAAAGTGACAATAAACATTGCGATAGACAACTTATTTTACTGAAATGAAGCTCGAATTTGAAATGGGCCACATCTGTGAATTTCACAAATTTTGAATTTATATTCATTCCCAAAACGCCACAATTCAAGCAGGAGAAAATTTTCCCAGAATTCGCTTGTTATGACAAAATCCCCATTTCCCATTTCGTATGCCATTTCCGTTTATTCGCAGCATTTGTCACCACTTGTCACAGGTATTCAGCATATATAATAAAGCAGCCGGCCGTATTGCGTATATTTTGATAGATATTGCTTGTTCAGAATAAATCAATGTCTCGACTCACCGCGCAAACAGGGCAGAAATTGTGATGAATGAGTTAGTTACATGGGCGAAGTTTCTATTAAAGACGTGGCCATATCCTTTGATCATCCTCCATCATTCATTCCCATGGCTTCCCTTATTTGGCCTTTTCTGGAAGCACCAATCACTCTCTTATTAATGAAGAAATGCTACAGGTTAAGAAGCCAAAAATAGACGACAAAGAAACGTAACAGAACAGTAAAAGGTTTGTAATATTGCACCATCGAAGCACCATAATAGACAGCAGCCCAAGATGCATCCTGCATTATGGCACGATTTTGTAATAGGTGAAGAATAACAGTAATGAAAGGGAGTAAATAGAAGAATTCATGAATGGTGTTATATACATATCATAACAAATGAAGACAAGAATATATGTAAGATATGAAGTGGAACTTACGAAAATAATAAATGCATTAAAAAGTTTGGTAATTAAGTAATTGTCAATATTAGTTCAAATATTTGTAATTTTAAGAAAATATCTGTTTGTTACAAGAATATTGTTTATTGTGAATTGAAATTGGAAATTTTTTTTTATATAAATAGCTTTTGAAAATATTTTTGTTTCCTTCAATACTTGTAATTTCTCAATTAGAATGCATTTTCTCTGAAAAGAAAATATTATTCTCAAATATTTTTAGAATTGTTAAACATTTAAACATTTTAATTGCCATGTTGACAATAACTTAAAAAAAAATATTTTCATAGAGATTTATGACTTTAATTAACCTTTATATTTAACCATAAAATGGAGCTTTGAATTCCAAAATATGGTAACGTGGTTTGAAACCTGGCAAATAGATCGAATTCAAAGATTCCATATCCAGACAGAATTTATAATAAATCTGGGGAACATAAAGTTTATCTGTTGAGTTATAGAAGAGAAGTATATATGGAAATCCTACATGGATAAACGAGATACAGATCTACAAATAAATACTACTACTTATATCCTACATAGATACATGGAAAGCCCAGACAGCTTCTTTGTGAGTATTTGTTTAAAATTGGGGAGCTGTACTGCTCGAAACCGGACGCATTTCGTAGAATCTGCTACCCATTTTACTTTCTGGTAGTAAATAGAACGTACCGAGAACTAGCAAGATCAAGTACCTAGCACTGAAACACAACATTTTATTCCTCAAAATGTACTACTAAAACAAAACACTTTAAAATTCCCATCAAAACTTTAATATCAGTTTTCAAATATTTAAATTGGCCTTACAACGAAAACACTTTTGGAGAAATATTTTAAACGTCTCTATAAATGACAATAAACATTGCGATAGACAACTTATTTTACTGAAATGAAGCTCGAATTTGAAATGGGGCAACATCTGTGAATTTCACAAATTTTGAATTTATATTCATTTCCCAAAACGCCACGTTAATTCAAGCAAGGAAATTTCTCCCTGAATTCGCTTGTTATGACAAAATCCCCCCATTTCCCATTTCGTATGCCATTTCCGTTTATTCGCAACATTTGTCACCACTTGTCACAGGTATTCAGCATATATAATAAAGCAGCCGGCAGTATTGCGTATATTTTGATAGATATTGCTTGTTCAGAATAAATCAATGTCTCGACTCACTGCGCAAACAGGGCAGAAATTGTGAAGAATGAGTTAGTTACACGGGCGAAGTTTCTATTAAAGACGCGGCCATATCCTTTGATCATCCTCCATCATTCATTCCCATGGCTTCCCTTATTTGGCCTTTTCTGGAAGCACCAATCACTCTCTTATTAATGTCGAAATGCTACAGGTTAAGAAGCCAAATATAGATTACAAAGAAACGTAACAGAACATTAAAAGGTTTGGTAATATTGCCCCATAATAGACAGCGGCCCAAGATGCATCCTGCATTATGGCACGATCTTTGTAATAGGTGAAGAATAAGCAGTAATGAAAGGAGGTAAGTAGAAGAATTCATGAATGGTGATACATGAGTATATTAACAAATGAAGACAAGAATAAATGTAAGATATGACGGGAACTTACGGAAATAATAAATGGATTAAAAGTTTGGTAATTAAGTCGTCATCAATATTAGTTTAAATATTTGTAATTTTTAAGAAAATATCTTTTGTTACAAGAATATTGAAAATTGTGAATTTGAAAAAAAAAAATTTTTAATATAAATTGCTTTTGAAAATATTTTATTTCCTTCAATACTTGTAATTTCTCAATTAGAATGCATTTTCTCTGAAAACAAAATATTATTCTCAAATATTTTTAGAATTGTTAAACATTTAAACATTTTAATTGCCATGTTGACAATAACTTAAAAATAATATCTCTCTGAGAGATTTATGACTTTTAATTATCCTTCATATTTAACCATAAAATGGAGCTTTGAATTCCATAATATGGTAACGGGGATTGAAATCTGGCAAATAGAACGAATTCAAAGCTTCCATATTTAATAAATCTGGGAACCATAAAGTTTATCTGTTGAGTTATAGAAGAGAAGTATATATGGAAATCCTACATGGATAAACGAGATACAGATCTTCAAATAAATACTACATATATCTTACATAGATACATGGAAATCCCAGACAGCTTCTTTGTGAGTATTTGTTTTAAAATTGGGGAGCTGTACTGCAGGAAACCCGGGCGCATTTCGTATAATATGCTACCCATTTTACTTTCTGGTAGTAAATAGAACGTGCCGAGAACTAGCAAGATCAAGTATTTAACACTGAAGCACAACATTTTATTCCTCAAAATGTACTACTAAAACAAAACATTTTAAAATTCCCATCAAAACTTTAATATCAGTTTTCAAATATTTAAGCATTGGCCTTACAACGAAAACAGTTTTGGAGAAATATTTTAAACGTCACTATAAACTGACAATAAACATTGGAATAGACAACTTATTTTACTGAAATGAAGCTCGAATTTGAAATGGGGCAACATCTGTGAATTTCACAAATTTTGAATTTATATTCATTTCCCAAAACGCCACAATTCAAGCAGGGGAAATTTCTCCCTGAATTCGCTTGTTATGACAAAATCCCCCCATTTCGTATGCCATTTCCGTTTATTCGCAACATTTGTCACCACTTGTCACAGGTATTCAGCATATATAATAAAGCAGCCGGCCGTATTGCGTATATTTTGATAGATATTGCTTGTTTAGAATAAATCAATGTCTCGACTCACGGCGCAAACAGGGCAGAAATTGTGATGAATGAGTTAGTTACACGGGCGAAGTTTCTATTAAAGACGCGGCCATATCCTTTGATCATCCTCCATCATTCATTCCCATGGCTTCCCCTTATTTGGCCTTTTCTGTAAGCACCAATCACTCTCTTATTAATGACGAAATGCTACAAGTTAAGAAGCCAAAAATAGACGACAAAGGAAACGTAACAGAACAGTAAAGGTTTGGTAATATTGCACCATCGAAGCACATAATAGACAGCGGCGCAAGATGCATCCTGCATTATGGCAGGATCTTTGTAATAGGTGAAGAATAGGCAATAATGAAAGGAAGTAAGTAGAAGAATTCATGAATGGTGTTATATGAGTATCATAACAAATGAAGACAAGAATAAATGTAAGATATGAGTGGAACTTACGAAAATAATAAATGCATTAAAATATGTTTGGTAATTAAGTAATTGTCAATTTCAGTTTAGGTATTTATAATTGTATGAAAATTTTCATATTTTACAAGAATATTGTTTTTGAAACTTTTTTTAATAAATTGATTATGAAAATTGAGTTTACAAATTGCTTTTGAAAATAGGTTTGTTTCCTTAAGTACTTGTAATTTTGAATAAAAATACATTTTCTCTGTAAAAAAAAAAAAAATATTATTCTCACTTTTTTTTAGATTTTTTATACATTTAAACCTTGTAATTGCAATGTTGATAAATATCATGAAAAATTAATATCTACTTGATAGATATATGATTTACCAAATCATGACTGATGAACATAAGATTTATCACATTTTCCAAAATCCGAATTTGTCACCATTTTTTATTTCTTACTTAATAATATAATTGAGTTCTATTACAAAAAATATTATTGCACTAAATGAAAAAAAAATCTTCAAAAATATACTTTGATTATAGTATATATCACTTATATATATTTTTTTAAATTCAGCATTGCATCATTAACATTCCAATTGTTATGTTGATGAATAGCATAACAAATTAATATCTCCCTGATAAATTTATGACTTATAATTAATATAAGATATATCACATTTTTTATAATCTAAATTGCTTCTATTTTTTATTTCTTGTTAAATAATAAAATATAATATTCTATTACAATAAAATATTATTTCAATGATAGACAAAATCTTTAAAATATACTTTGATTACTGATCACTGACATATATTTTTTTTAAATTCCGAATTATAATAAATAAACGCGTCACAAATTTTAATTTATTATCATACATATCAGGAATGTATTATTTTAAATAGCAATCTGCCATTCATTTCTTGAAAAATATCGTTGTAAAATTTTTAACTTGTTGCAAAAATGTTGATTAATTTTCGTGGGGAATTTCTAATGATTAATTTAAAATTCAGTAAAGGAATGAAAGAAAGTTATTTTCGATTCATTTAAAGAAATTTTGGAAAGTTTTACGAAAACTGATGAGACATTAAGTAGAAGATGAATGATTATTTGACTCATGTCAACTTTCAAACTCAAAGTTTAATCATCCATGTATTATTTGCAGTTTTTCAAAAGTAATGGAACAGAACAAAAATAAAAAGTTAAGAGGTGACTTTCCATTTAATTTTATTTTTAATTTAATTCAGAAACATACATAAACTGCTTGGAGCTAGTTACTTTAATTTTCATTTGGCCTTTGAATTTCAAATTCTATGACAGTTATAATCGATGGTTTCCATTTGAATTTTACTAAGAAATCTAAAAATTGATGCTGATTAAAATGTGTTTCTGTTATCTTGAAAAGCACTTAAAGTTATTGATCATTTATCAAATGTTGTTTATAATTTATTATAATGTCCTGTTTCAATTAAAATTAGGAAGTTTTTAAAAAATATTCTAGAAATGTTCTGTTTTGATTTCCTAAAGAGGTTATGATTCTAAAAATATTTAAATACAATACAATGTATTAAATTTATATCGTATATTAATATTCTATTATATATATATATATATATATATATATATTTAGAATATTTTTAAACCTAAAATATTATATGAACATAGAATATTTCAAATATTGCTTTTAAGCGTTATTAGTAAAAATTAAATACAAAATTAGGCAACAAAATGCTTAGTTGTAAACAATATACATATACATTTTTGTGTAATTACATTTAGCTAGCAAAATAAGTATAACGTATTCAATTGTATATATGTCATGCATTATAGATGTTCAATATTTGACCCTTTTATAAGTCTGTTATATTTAAGAACATGGGCTTGATGGCCGAATGGCTAGCGCTGTGGCGTTCGGTACCACAGGTATCGGTTTCAAATCCCGGCTTTGCCCATGGGTGTTTGTAGTGGTTCGGAATCCACGTTAAGCCGTAGGTCCCGTTCCTAATAGGATCGTAGAGCCCTGCGGGGGCGTTGTTACACCGCGTCCGTGGCTTACCGTCAAGTTACATGCGCCCCTGGGTTATGCAAAGTGAGTAACATCGGTACAGCCCTTATGGCGAAGATCATGGTCTATTTGCCAGCTGCATTAAAAGAAAAAAAAAAATTTAAGAACTGTCAAATATTTAACTTGACACATTAGATTATTTAAGTCAATGTTGAAAATCTTATTTATTTTAACTACAGTTTGTATTGAAATTAAATTATAAAACATTATGAAGTACAGGAATATTGTAAGACTTTGTCATCGAAGTAGATATAAAGTTACCACTTTATACGCATCATTTACAATATGGAGTTATAAAGAAATACATTATGAACTTATTTTAAGAATTAAAAAGAAGTAAACATCTTGATTTGAAAAAAAAAAAATTAGCTATATATTAGGGATTGAAAAGTTATTGACATAATATTACTGTATTAAGTATGAAAGGAACAAGTGTTTGATTTGTTTAAACTGGTTAAAATAAAGAGTTTTTGAAATTTATTTTGACTATAACGAATATAAACGAATAATTAATTATGTTCTTACAAAATGTATGCCTGCATGTAAATGTACTTTGTATTTATTAAAAAATATTAACATAAAATTCCAATAAAAAAGAGGATAAAGTATAGTTAAATTTATTACTTCTTTGAATGTTTATTTTTATTTTTATTAAAATTTTATTAGAATTATTTTTTTAATATTTAGAATTTTTATGTCTTAGAGTTTCATATGCCTATTCATTAACATAGCTTACATTAAGTATTGTATCGTACATTTTGTATTATTTATGCATTTATAATAAATTCAATAAAAGAATATATCACATAGTTCAGAATTTATTTTGAATTTGAATGGTCATTCACACAGTAAATAGACTATTACCTAATATTTTTTATTTTGTTAAAATAAGAAACATATATATTCTAAGAAAAGTTAATGGAATGACTAATTTGTAGATTTTTTGCTAAAAACATTATAATTGAAAATACGCTACTAAAATATTAATAACATTTTAACTGTTGATAATAAAAAATTTCACGAAGCTATACCATTTAAACAACGGCTACATTGTGATATTCAGTCATTTAATAGGTTTCTCAAATATTCTGTTTAAAAATAAATACTATTTTTGACATTCATAATTTGAGAAACAAAAACAGGTAAATATGTAAATTATATTTGAAACTGATCAGAATATCTTTAGTTAAGCTTTGAATACCAAATAGAATATTTACTTGCTTATAAAACTCTCTCTCTATTTTTTTCTTTATTCAATTTTGAATGTTTCTTCAATCAATATCTAATGAAATATCAGCATTTTTAGATTGCTTGTACACATAAATTTGTAGTGAATTTTTTCATTTATATTTTATTTCAGGTAATTAACATCAGATAAAATATCTTTTTGAGAGTTCTGCACTAAATAAATATGTCTTGGAATGCTAACTCTTTCTTTTTATGCACATCGTATTTATAAAATATGCATAACTATGCATATAAAATACTTTCCTACATTTCATCTTGTTGTAGACAGCGTTTCAAATAACGAGGTGACACGATGGTGTTTGTGATATATAGCATCTTACTTCATTGGAAGTTTTCGCATTTTCTCACACAATACATAAATGTGGGGTACTTTCCTTTAAAAATCCTACCATAAGGCACAACCCTCTTCAGGCTCTGGGAGCCAAGTCAGACTTCTAGCTACAGGTACACCAGCACATTAGAAGCTTTACCCAATCCCTCCATCCATGAGTAATACTCATGGGATGTCCGATGCAGGTTTTTTAAAGGTTAGTCACAACAGACTTATATTTGATTATTTTGTGACTTATTTTTTAAAGTTAAACAAATTAATAAAAGATACATTTTGTTAGTTCAATGTTATTTATTTATTTCATGTGTTACATTTATAAATTCACATTTTATTTCAATTATTTTTTATTACAATGAACGTATAGCTCTTCCTACATTTATATACTAGATAACATTTTTTAAGCCTTATTTTAAGAAAAAATGAAATAAAACTACAGAATGTTACAATTCTTTAAAATATAAATATTACTAAATACCTATTTTTGAAAAATACACAATATTTGCTTTAAAATATTATTTTATTTATCTTTGTTTATAGGAGTGAAACTTCATATTCTGTGTTAGAGAAATGCAAACCAGATTATTTTAAAAATGAACCTGAAATAAGCATGCTAAAAATTATATTAAATAAAACATTTTTATTTTCTGGTAAGAACAATTGGTCCATTTATATAAGATATAGTTTCGATGTTAAAAAAAAAGTTACTCTTTTTCATAACACTTATTTTCATCATAAAAACATTTTCATTCTTTTTTCATTCCATTTGCAGAAGGAATTGCTGCCAAAGTCCATTAAGAGCTTTGACATAAGCAATCACAATCCAAGAAACAATATGCTTCTCATCAACAGTAAAACAATGAAAAAACTGATTTAAAAAAAAATTTACTCATCGTCTTTTGTCGCTATGGTAGAAGAGTAAAATTATTCACCTTCGCCAAAATGCTTTGTTTTGCTTTTAATTCAACAGGCAGAAATATATTTTCCCACTCTTTTATGTGACAAAGAAAAAGTTTTTGTGTTTGATTTCCCTTTTACATCTCTGGAGATTTCCTCACGAACATAAAATATTCTTTCTTTACATCAATAGAAAAAAAAATTAAAATATTTTCAGAGTATCTGGAAAT
>BPLR01001145.1:0-30927 GCA_021605095.1 Caerostris extrusa
ATCAATATAATATATTTTTATTAAACAATTAATTAATTATAGATTGAAAAATTATTTCAAGCGATTAAAATGATAAAAAATATATCTTTGCTATACAGAGAGATAATGTTACTCTCATGTCATGACAATCTCTCCTCAGTGGTAAATGAGTTATGGCTACCTAGAAAATGGCTGTGCATTGTCCGAAATTAATATATTACAGTGAAAATAAATTAATATATTATAGTTTAAATTGAATATATTACAGTAGAATGCTATTAGTGGCTTGTCTGGTGCTAAATTTCAAGAAATTAAAAAAAAGATTTGTGTACAGGATGTTAATATTTTTGTGTAATCTAGAGGCAAATATCACAAAAAAAAACAAATAAACAAGATATCAAGATTCTTAATAAAAATCGTAAATAGATTATTTTCCAGTGGATTCATTTCATGATTGAAATGAAAGGGCAGATCTTCTGGCAAAAAAAAAAAAAAAAGAAATTCCTGGACAGTGTCCTATTCTTTTTGACTCCGTTAGGGACAAAATTATACAGGATAAAATTAAGTCTTAGTATATTAGTGAAGAATATGAACTCTGATATATGTGTTTTAGTTTACTTTTTAAAAAGAGAGAAAATGAACAACGCCCATTTTTACTTGCTCGGGATTGGACTCTAACTTCCAACAGAATTGTGATTTATGTACTCTTTACTCAAGAGCCACAGAAAGCATGTCTCAATCACAGACTTTTATTAGGTTCTTCTAGCTTTTAAATTTTTATCTTTTGAACATTTAACTTGTTTTTAACGCTGTTTGGCCATTGTTGTTTCTAACTTTGATTTGTTTATATGTTCTTTTTGTTTTTACAGTAAATTACAAATTTGTATGGATTTGAGTTATAATAAAGCCATAGGTAACACCAAAATATTTTCTACACATGCATTACAAAATAATAATAATAAATAAAAAATATAAAAACCTGTTGAAACATGTCAAAGTTACTAGGGCATTCAGTTATTAATGAAAAAGAAAGACGAAATAGATAAAAACCTTGGAACATTGTATAAATACAAAAAATAGCAGAAAAACGTTTCATGATAAATGAACATATTAATTACATTGAAATTAAAAAAAATATTTCAGTCATGTACCTTGGGTTATTTCCCGAACACCATGCTTCTGACTGTACACATAGGCCAGGCTATCTCCAACATTGCATGTGCAGACAATGAATTTATCGGAGTTTCGCAGCTGACACACAACAGCTGCACACAGAGTGGTGAGATTCCCCTCCTCCTGCAGGATTAGGTTATGAGCAGCGTGAAATGAACGGAGAAGACAGACGAATATGTCCTGGAAAATTAGAATTAATCAGTTTTTGTCACCACATTTTATTTGCTGATAATAGTTTAACAATTATTTACATATTATACAAATTATTACACATTTGATGTAATATTTTATATAAAAACATTTGTCCATCTTTTTCCCACAATCAATTTCTTGATATTTTTCAATTATTATATATTCTGTAGTTAGTTAACTCTATATTAATAAAAATCCATCCCATATTTTCAGCGATAACCAAAAATGGACAAAAACAATTTTTTTTTAAACTTATAGAATTAAAATGGCAAATAAACATGATACATCTTTCAAAGGTCAAAATTAAAATTTAAAAAATCATGCAATGGCATATAAGGTTAAAAATCGCAGAAGCATTCACCAAATTCGGTAGTAATTAAAAATAAATAATGTTAATAATCAATATGAAAGTCTTTTTAGTATATAAATAAGCAAGAGAGTACCAAAATAAAATGAAATTTTAATGTATTCTTTAATAAATAAAAAGTATAAATTTCAAATTTGTATTAATTCAATAAAACATTATTAGACAAATAACAATAATTGGTCACAGATTTAAATAAATTTTCATAATATTGAGGATAGCAAATAAATTAGCATTTCCACGTATACAATAATTAAAAACTAATATGGATAAACATACAATTTAATAATTAAAAAAATATTTTTTTGGCAAAAGCAATGATTACAAGGTTTACTAAGCAAACTAAGTTTTAATTTTTATTTAAAACACTTAAACAATGTTAAATAATTTTTGTAAAGAGAAATTTTTAAATGGTATTTTCAAAAATGTCAAATTATAATTATCACACAATATATAAAAACAAAATCTGTTCATAAAAAAATGAAAACATATTTATTTGTTATCTTAACATCCTTTAAATCTCTATAATGGGTAAAAGATAATTTTTTGTTTATAGTGAGATACATTATTTCTAATTTTTTTCTCCAGATTTTATTATTATTTTATTTTTTTTTTGTTACTCCATCAAAGGTTAAATTTAATTTAATTAAAAATGTAGTCATTTATTTAAAGTAAAATATCTAATACTATGATCAGTATTAAACAAATAATAATTATTTTAACATCATATAAGAAAATAATACAAAAATGTTTGTATTGCCCAAACTTTCTATTATCATTCAGGTATAGAAATTTGTGAATGGATGAATAAAATATAAATAAATTTGTGATTACTATTCAGACTTGGATATAATATTTTGATTTAGATGTTGAAAATATCAATCAAGCTATACAACCAACTAAAAAGGAAATTAAACAACAGTCCATGAACAATATTTTATGCTAAAGCCTTTGAAAATAATACTATTTTGCTGAAAGCTACTTCAGAAAATGAGGTAGAAGGTGTGAAGCATGCTTATGTTGAATATGGAAACAAGATTTACTTTAGAAAGATAAAAGAAGGCATTATAAAAATATAGTTTGAATAAAGAATGATTTAACAATCTTAGTTTATTTTGTATTTAGATGTAGAAATTTTCTTAAGTCAATGTTGAGGATTTGTTAGCAGTAATAGCAAAATTACATTCTAGAAATATATAATCATCAATTATTATTAAGAGTTTACTTAATTTGAAACTATTTCTGATATACATATATTCATTTCTACAACAAAATAGCAAATTTTTGTTTCAAAATTCAATTCAATTTCAGATTTAAGTATTTCAAAATTATATATAAAATAAATTTCTCCTTGTGATAAATATACTACAAAAAAATTGTCTCCCTTTTTAAAAAAAGTAGCTGAACACAAACAAAAAAATTCATATTAGTTTTGAAAAAGTATATTACAATATTTTAATATGTCACAAAATGATAAAATAAAAAAACAAAAAACAACAGAGTAAAGCACTTTTATATCAATCTAACATATATCAATTATTTTACAATTAATTTAAAAATTGTAATTAAAAAATATAATAACATAACTAACTAATCCCCCTGCACTAAAGTCCATGTCGGACCATGACCTCTCTACCAAGATGACTCCAAAGTCATCTGTCTCGAGCTTTAGTTTTACAATTTGTAATCATTAGTTTCCTCGGATCCTTTTCCACTTCATCAATCTATCTACTTTTGGACTTCCCTTTTCCTTTGGCACTTCCCTTGAAAATATTCTTTGTGCTTTAGTATCATTCATTCTCTCTATGTGTCCTAGCCATTGAATTCTCTTCGATTTTATATAATTTATGATACCCTTTTCTCTGAACAATTTTGCAATTTCATGATTGTAACACCTCCTCCAAACATCATCTTTTCTACATTTAATAATAAAGCGAACTAAGATGCCTTATTACCATAGTGGTCTCTATCCTTCCCCCTTCTCTGTACAACGCATTGTTCAAGTAATCCATGCAACCATGAACTGCACAGCGAGCGGCAAGGCAGGACTTCTCACCCCAATTGACGCCATCTGCCAGAACCAGAACAGCGCTATTCTCACGCAAGCAGACTGCAAACGCGTCTGCAACGGGTTCTCCTGAAATGACGACACATTATAAAATGGAACATTTCGAAAAACATACAAATTCATGAAAAGTTACTTTTAAATTTCCCTTTATAAACCCTGTTGGGAAAATTGTTAAAATAACCCATGACAATATAAAACTAAATTAGAAATAGTTTAAAACAATTTAAATATGTCTACAAAAAGAATATGTTATTTAAGGAAATTTTTGAATAGTGAAAACCTTATATTGAAGAACTGCTTAAACTAGCTACACATATAATAGTTTTATGCAGATACAATTTATAAAGTGAACATGGGAGTTGTATTGTCAACAATTATATAGTATTATTAAATTTAAAAAATTATACATTTTTGTAAATAAGACATTCATTTCAAACAAATTTTGTATCTTTCCATTTTTTTATTAAAACATCTTTAATTTTAATTGTCATATTATTTTATTTCTGTTATAAAGAATAAACAAAAAGAGTTATAAGTTCTGCAAAATATTATTTTTAATATTTTAAAATAATTAATTACATTTAGTTAACATTATAAACATGAAATCATTATGTTTATAATAAATCAGGATTTAACTCAGAGGTGGAGGAGTAAAGGTCTTTAAATAAAAATCAGTTCAGACAATGAGATATTGTTCAAATCAAAACAATTCAGTTGGAAAAAATTAATTGAACATAAATAATGATTTAGTGAAATTCAAATTTTTGAAAACATTGGCAAACAAATTGCAAGTTTTTGAAATGAAAAAAAAAAAAAAAAAAAAAAAAATGACATTTCTCAAATAATTCATAAATTTAATTATGTAGCTGTAATACACAAAATAAAAATACAGTAATTTTAGATTGATCTATATGTGTGTGTCTATGAAAACATTTAGAAAAGGAAAAATAATTTTTTCTTTCAAATAACAAATCAAAATGATTAAAAACATTTGAAAATAAGAAAAAGAAAAGCACACTTTTCAATGAAATAAAGATCACATAGAATTTGGCATAATAAATTTTTATATGTATCTAAGAAAATTTTCGGAGAATACTTCACTTCCTAAAATCTAGCTCCATTAAAAAAGTTGAGTATTAAAATTAAATGTTGATCAGTGCCATGGAAGAAATAATCATAGATTTCTTCAAACAGTATTTGAAAAATCTCAAATGAAAACATTTCATCATTTCAACAAAAAGAATAGTAAGAAAAAAGTTTTGGAAAAAACAACTTTTATTGATTTATAACACAAAAACATTTAAATTTTTTCATAAATGAATAATGAATTTTACTTATTCAAACAGTCTTCAGTTCTACATATTTTGAGAATTTGAATTATATATATTATGAAATCTACTTGTAAATATATAAATACAGTAACCTCTCTATAATCAGACATTTGATAGTTCATCATATTTTATAATCAGGTCTGATCAAATCATCGCTTTCGTATAATTTTCATATGAATTTCACAGTTAGTTGAAGTAAAATCACCAGATTGTGGCACAATGTTGCCCCTATTTTCATTAAATATGTACATTTTTAATCATTTAAAATTTTATCTAGATTACTTTATCTTTGATACTCTCCTTAAAACTAGTACAATGACACTCGATAATATGACACAGCCATGGTGCTGAACATGTCAAAGAGAGATAAAGAAGAGAGGTTATTGTAGTAGGTTAATTTTAATGAATGTAAAAATTAATATTATTATTTCATCATAATGCATGAATTATGAACTGTTTTAAACTGAAATATTACCAATTTTTAGATATTATAGTCTCCATTTTAATGTTCAATAGAATTAAAATCGAAATAAATTCATTAAGAGGTACAAATTTCTTATAAAATTCTCGCCAGCAAACTTTTATTTTTTTTTTAAATAAAATATGAATGATAAATTATTAATAAAAATCATCCATAGAATCTGATATAAAGAAACATATATGGAAAATATTGCATTAAAATCAATTGCTGATCAGTGCCATGGAAGAAAAGTCATGGATTGCTTTAAGCAATCTCCATAAAAAGGTTTCATCATTTCAGCAAAATATCCAGATTTGTTATTTTAATGTTCAATAGGAATTAAAATCAAAATAAATTCAATAAGAGGTACAAATTTCTTATAAAATTCCTCGCCAGCAAACTTTTATTCCTTTTTTTTTTTTTAAATAAAATATGAATGATAAATTATTAATAAAAATCATCCATAGAATCTGATATAAAGAAACATATATGGAAAATATTGCATTAAAATCGATTGCTGATCAGTGCCATGGAAGAAAAGTCATGGATTGCTTTAAGCAATCTCCATAAAAAAAGCTTTCATCATTTCAGCAAAATATATGGAACTAGTCTTTTAAAAAGAAAACAAACAGCTTTTTAATACAAATTCTGTAAAACAATCATGAATTGTAAAGATTAATAAAAATAAATACAACATATAGGGTGAAATTTTATATAAATTTATAGAGAGAAGAATGCAAGAAACATTGTATATAAATAAACTACTGATCAGTGTCATGGATAAGTCATGAATTGTGTCAAACAATTTCAGGAGGAAAAAACTAATGCATCATTTCAGCAAGAAATCTTATTACAAATTTTAAAAAGAATACACATTGCTTTTTTTCAAAATTATGTATCAAAACCAGTCAAAATTATAATAAAATGTAAAACATAACATGAATATTAACATGTAAAGGGCATTAAAATACTATTAGGAATAATATTGATTCCAATTATATTTTTTAAAACAGCATGAAATTCCTTAAAACTGTAGATGATATCTTCATGTAATTAATCGTGGCCAATCATGCATTAAGAGATACCTTGGTTATCACATTTGGCGATTGACGCCTACTTGCGGTCAAAAAAAGTAGCCAAATCCCACCCACCAGCCCTTATTTTGCAATATGACCAATATTTTCTCTACCTTCGTAGGTAGTTCATGAATAAGGGGAATACAACATTAAAACTTGAAAAAAATTACATTTTCTGCTTTTTTTTTTTTTTTTTAAATGCTACAGGTCAGAATAACCTTTTGTGAGACTATTTTATATTAAAGAGTTAGAGTATGAGCAACAAAAGATAAAATTCCTATCCCCTAAATCTATTCTTTAACTTTTCTCTTTGAATACTTCCACAAGGAAAAAGTAAGAAAGTTTAGATTCTTGTGATACTGATATTATTTTGAAAAGAGTGAATAAATAAAGCTTACATTTTTGTATTAAAGATTATTCAATAGTTATATACAATTTTAGTAAAAAAGGCAGTTCAAAAATTAGGGTCAAATTGGCCCCATCTTGTAATGATGCCCCTGAAGAATGAACTTGAATGCAAAATGGCATTAAGAAAAATAACACATATAATTGAAAATATTAAAAAGCTGCTTAAGCAATCATAAAAGTAAAATTTAAGATAAATAAATAGCTTGTTATAAATATACAAACCTGCATTGGCATTCGTTATGGGGTGTTTTTCATATAAACTTGTTGCTACACCATAGGCTCTTTCATCAGGTTGAGTCCAATTTTTTATTCCAGCTATTTCATCAGGAAAATCTATATGTATAAAAAAACAAATATTAACCATAAAAATTTATACTCTAATTTTTTTTTTTTGTCAGTATATTTAACATGATCCAAATGAATAAAAGAAACTTACTAAAATTACATACATAAAACAATTAGAAAATTAAAAGAATTAATGGATATTGATACAAATATAGTTAGACAGAAAAAAAAATATTATTAACTTCTTGCATTACACATAATTACAACAATTAAACACTAGAACACATTAGGTTTTTATTTATACTCTTTTTTACCCCTTTTTTGTGATAGGAAAATAAAAGGAATGAATAAAAAATAATATATAAATATATATATATATAAAGAACATCGGTTCTGATAACGACCTTTTTTTTCTTTCTTTTTTGCTCTCACCGTTCAGCATAACCCTTTCATCACTATGTCTATATCTACATTAGTTTTTATGGCATCGAAAACTGGTCCCTAATTGCACCGAATTTAAACTTAAATTCTTTTACTTTTAATTTTTATTTTTGTATTTTACTTTTATTTATTTTAGTATTTTTAATTTTTTGAGTACCATCTATTTAATTCTTGTAATTTTTATTTACTAACCTAATGCAGCTAATTGTAATTGTATCTATGAATTAAGATGAGGAGGTTAAGAGATATATCCCTATTGGTACTCCGTAATCGGTAAGCCAGTTGCTACAACAATTAATCCTTACAACTTTAGAGATCTTCTCTTTTATGCAAATGTTACAAACTGTTTTAAGGCCATCTTTTATATATTTTTTAAAAACTTTTTCAAAACAGATCGAGAATTTCAGTCACACTAAAAATTATTTTTATAATATTTTTATTTTAATTTCATAACTATGTTTAACTGATTTGTGCT
Source organism: Caerostris extrusa (assembly GCA_021605095.1). Classification (NCBI taxonomy): domain Eukaryota; kingdom Metazoa; phylum Arthropoda; class Arachnida; order Araneae; family Araneidae; genus Caerostris; species Caerostris extrusa. Next base: position 8,253 of record BPLR01001145.1, read on the forward strand.
GATTAAAAAATCAGATTTCAATAAACACAAATTAACCTTGTTTAGACGATAACTTGGCTTCTTTTTCTGAAATCTGTTCGATAGTTTTTTCTTTGTTATCCACAGAATTGGCTTCTTCAATGTTGAGTTTATTTATATTCTCAGAACTTCCTTCATAATCTTCATCAATGAAATCCACATCTAAATCCAGATACTCAAAAGGTTTTTTCTTTCGATTTACTTGAGTTAAACCTCCAGCTGGTCCTGTATGAGCAGAAAGCACAACCTTGGATAATTTGGCGACTTTTTTCATGGGCAGATCATAGCAACATTTGCCGAAAATTATATCGGGCTGGTTTCGAGTCAACTGCCTAAAATAATGACAACAAAAGAAATTAAAAATGAATATAACACTAAATATTTTAAAATTAATTGAATATTAATTATAAATAAAACATTAATATAACTTTTAAGTAATAATAAGCATCAAGAACATTGGAGAATTCTTATATTTATAATTACAAAAATACTACCTAAATAAAATTATAGATATTTGGATTTACTTTTTTACATGTTAAAAATACTCACTATAAAATAAATATCTTTCTTATGTTTAAGAACTTTTTAGCAACAAAAAAATTAAAAAAAGAATACATTTTAAAAATTAACGACAAAAATGGTCGTGGAAAAAAGACTTATTTATTCAATCCCCCTCAACAGATGGCGCCCTGTTACACTGCGTAAATAATACATGCTATTATAACAAACTTTTATTTCACTTGCGAAAAATTTGTTCTTGTTTGCTTTTTAATTAAATGATACATAATTAATTGAAGTTAAACAATCATATTTTTGTTTAGAAATTTGAATACATTGTTTGCGCGAATAAAAAAAAAAAAAAAAAAAAAAAGAAGACAACAGCAACTTTTAAATTTAAACTTGGGCGAAAATACTTTCAACTGAATTTTGAAAGTTGTTTGTTTTATTCAAATTTCAATACGGTATTATTTATTTACATTATATCACCTATAAATGTTAAAAAACAAAAATTTTCCATAAAAATTTTTTTTAAGGATTTTGTTCATAATAACACTAAGATATTTTCAATTCGATTAATTTACTTTTCCTTTTATTGTTATAAATAAATGATAATTCTATTTTTAAAACAGCAAATAGCATTCCGATAAGACTATAAGATAACTTAGACCATTTTTTATAATTTTAAATAAAATAGAAAACATTTTTTTAAAATATTTAACGTTATTTTTTAATTCAATTATTATTTAGTATTATTTTTTACAATTTACTTAATTATTTTTAACTTTATTATATTTTAACTAAGATATATTAAATTTAATACTGTGATAGCTTGACGTATGTACCCTTTTACAATAGGTATGCACCGCCAAAAATGTGAAATAAAAAATTTATGAGATTTGTAAAACGTGGACACAGATCTGTATGTCAGAATTAAATCATGAAATCATGGAAAAACTGCAATGCATCTTTGCAAAAATCCTAAGAACTCAGAATTTTAAACATTTTGACGAAACTCATAAAAATGGCTAGGGTTTCAATAGATATTACGATTTATGTCAATAACTGAAATTACATATAATCATGATCTTTCGTTATACGTTTCAATCTAGTGAAAAGAGTATGTTTATATATAATAAATATAATCATATCTAATATTCATATCATATCTTCCTTCTAAATCCCTAAAGTAAATCTTATATTTTACTTTATCACATAATATTTGCATATAACTATTTCTTTCAATAATTTCCACTAGTTAGATTTTTCCAGATATTCTTATTTATTTTTAGTTTTTACTTTTAAATTTAAATTATTAGTCTTGATTAGAATATGCGATTTCATACTAATTAATTGTAGTGTTTCATTAATAATTAATTTTTATGTTCCAATTATCACTTTTTAATAAAAGCATCATTAGAATAACAAATTTGTTTCTTTTTCAAAAATTGAAACATATATTATCGCATTTATTTTGTTAAATTATTATTAAATGTAGAAAGAATACAAGTTCCCTAGCGCTTGTTTGCGATTGAATTAGTCTAAAATTTTGATAAAATAAAAAATTTGTTGATGATATTGTAATTATGGGTTGCATTATTGTAAATATAAAAAGAAAAACATTTAATTAAAATGTCTAAATAGAAGAATTAAAGAATTACAAAGAATGTTAATATTACTGATGTACTAAGTTTAATCACCAATAAAAAAAAAACCCCATATTTTTAATCAATCCATAACTATTACTTAAACTATGGACACTTATGGCAAACTCAAATTTAAAAAAAAATATCATTTTCTTTATTTTTACTGATTCCTTACTAAAATTACCATTTCTTATATTAAATGCATGCAATTAATTATAATGTAGTATACATTGTATTTATAATTAGCAAAGAAATAAAAAATTGTTTTAATGTAATTTCATTTAAAACAAATAACAACTATACTATAATTTTCTTTTAAATAAAACCTGAACACCAAGCCATTATTCTTTATAAAAATTTATAAATTTATAAGGAAAACAAAACTTACATATTTTACAACTCATAATCCTTCACAACTTTTTTTTTAATATAATTTTTTATTTGAAAAGAAAAAAAGATTACTGAAAGATTATGACATAAATGTATATAAAAAGAAAACTTAACAGCAAAAAAAAATTCGAACGGAAAATAATTTACCAAACGATTTTTAAATTCGAGATCCGCAATAACGAACACACAAAAAGGAATTAAAAAAATATCAGAACAAACGGTCAATGAAAATCTTTTGCCGTTCTGAAAGTGTATAATTCTTTTTCATTGTTTCCTTCTTGAAGTTGAGGGATGGTAAAACGAATTATGACATGTTTTGTTAACAATGGAGGAAAGTCCTTGACCTCAAATACACATTGTGAAGCCTGAAGGGAAGCAAATCGTCTGTCAAAATCGCGGTGCTACATTCACAGCCACTTCTATTCATTCTATACTTTCTCTTTCCACCATCTGTAGAACAATTTTCTCATTACTATAAACCTTTCTACGCCTTTTCTTGCAGTCCATTACCGAAGCGGATCGTGTAATGCAGTGTCTTTTACCTGTTTAACATTCGAGAGACAGGATGGAAGAATGCTTCCAAAAGGTGGGAATTCTTTTTGGAATTTTTGGGAAAAAACAGAATTCGAAAACGAGGTCTGTAGTGCGAACAACTCAATGTAACATTTTTGCATAAGAGGATTATTTGCGTGAGTGATTTTTGATTCTAGGTTTTCGTCGGTTCTCTTGAAATCTACTGGGACGTGAAAAATTAAGGAGTCGTGGAAATTTTTTTGACCAGAAACCGAAAAATAAAACTCTTAAATAAACGAATTTCAAAGAGAAGGTTAGTTTTTAATCCAAAGAATATTACTCGTAATCATTATAAATTATTTCAACAATGGAGAAAAGTCCTTCACCTCATATACACATTGTGAAGCCTGAAGGGAAGCAAATCGTCTGTCAAAATCGCGGTGCTACATTCACGGCCACTTCTAATTCCAAAAAAAAAAAAAAAAAAAGTATTTTAGCAATCTTCTATTATTTATTTATTTAATTTAATTGTATTTTTTATTTTTGAATTAATTTAAAATACAATTTGATGTTTGTCTAAAGTCATTAAATTATAGAAAAGTTTTTAGGAATGCATGCAGCATTTAAAACTAAACTATCAAATATCGAAAATATTTAAATTCGTAAAATAAAAACATAAGTAAAAACAAAGAAATAAAATCCACCTTCTAAAATTATTTGAAACGAATTATAGCTCTTCAAACACAAAGAGAAATTCTTAGTCTACCGAATGACAACTTCTATTCTAACAACTATTAACGTCAGCTGAGAATATACTGACAACAAACATTTCAGTAGTCTGAATAAACAGACGTTCCAAGGTTAAAGCTCGACGAGTGACTTGCATAGCGTTAAAATAATACTGCAGATTCTCATACTCATTAATATCAAAGCAGTTGTTGAAAAAGAATGGCTTATTGGTTCTCGAACAAACTGAAAGACAACTGAGAGTGGCGATTTCAACATAGAAATAAAATTATCTACAAAAAGTAAATATAAAGAATGATTTTGTTGGAGTTTTACGAGCAGGATAGCAAATAATTATTGATACGTAAGTCAAAAAGCATTAATAGATACTTTTGCAATGAGGGAAAATGTCTTTTTTAATTGTATTGCATAAATATTTATTTATTACTTATGGTTTATTACATGTGTAATAACAAATTGCAAGTGTTTAAATTATTTTTAGAGAGACAGAGGAGAAGTTATAAAACCATTGAACTAATATAGATATAATATCGACAATCATTAGGTACTAAAACTAAAAATTTGAGGTTTTGAATTAACTATAACCAATAAATGATATAATATGCAACGTTATGTTTGGGAAAAATGTCTTTTTAATTATCTTGTTTAATATCTTGTAATATTTTTCCCCCCTTAATAAAAGTTATAAAACCATTAGACTTCCAGATATAATATTGATAATCATTAGGTACTAAAACTAAAAATTCGCGGATTTGAATTAACTATAACCAATAAAAGATATAATATACATAAAAATCGAATTATTATAAACCATATAGAAAGCAAAGATAATAAATCTTTATTGAGTGATAAATACGCTGCAATAAATGGAACAGTTGAAAGAACAAACTTTTATTTTCTCAATAATATTTGTTACCAATATGTTGCTAGGAAACAAAAATAGATAGATGCTCTAGTTAATCATTTTTACTACACTTTTTTTTTTTTTTTTCAAATGTTTAGTTTTTTCGTCATTACAAATTACATAAAACTTACCAAAAATATTTTTTTTTTTTAAAGTACTATTTAAATATTTGTAATGTTTTGAATTTTTTTTTGTGGTCTTAATATTTTTACAGCAAAAACCATTAAAAAAATTGCTACGAGTTAAAAAAAAAAAATTTATATTTAATTTTTTTCATTAAAAAAAATTACTTTTTCAAATAGCATTTAGCTTTCGATAATTAAGTATTCGTATTTGAATTCATTTTCCAATCAAAAATTATAAGTACATTTATGACTTTAGTATGAATTAAAAATCTAATTCCTTTTATACTATTAAATATAATTACAAAAAATTAATAACTTTTTAAGTTAAATAAAATTTAATAGTATACGTTTTTAATCTAGTTATTTTCATTTTATTTTCAATTACAGCACAATTACCTGGAAATGTCAGCATAAAAAGTAAAAGATAGTAATATTAAACTATTAATTTTCTAATATTCTAGTTATATTATGTTTTTTATATTTACATTAATTCATAATTCTTTCCATTAACCAGAAATTATCGATTAAAAGTAGAATAAATGTCAATCCCGTAAAATTAAAAAAAAATTCTTCTTAATTCTAAATATTTCTAAATGTAAAAGATTAACTGCATACATAAATAAAAGAAAAATTAATTTAATTACACGATTTTAATTATTCATTCTTTCCATTAATTCTGAATAACCATCCCTAATTCCATCCAAATAGTTCATTACTAAATTAACTTAAACACGCAAACCAGCGATATAATCGAATTACTTACTCCATTTTAACAGATTTGCCTGCGGTTGAGAGTCATATTTCATTCAAGCACTCTTAATGTCCATAACCCACGACTTAACTTGTAGATTTTGAAGATGACAACTCGAATAAATCTCCATTTAAATCTCATTAGATCCTGAAGCATATCGCGCTGAAATTGTTAATGCTCGTCTATTTTAAACCATCAATAAATACTTAAACTTGAAGTGAAATTATCAATATTCGTTTTCTGTTAATAATTATTTTGGAAATTAATAAATAAATCTGTCAAATGGAATTTTCAAAAAGCAATTCAATTAAGCTCTGATTTTATAAAATATTTTTATAAACCCAAATCGTTACAGAAATACAACGAACGAAATGTATTTAACGTTTATTTATTTATTTTTAATAGATTTTAAATTGACGTTATGTTTAAAAATATGATTGCTTTTATTTTAAACATTAGTATAAATAATACATTCAAAAAGCTAGCATTCATTAAGAACATTAATGATTCAAATGTTTTTTATATACAAATTCATTTGGAAATAATCCAAAATTATCTTTTTTGATTTTCATTATTGTTTATCATTTATTAATATTTATATACGTAATAATTTAATTCAGTTCTATATTAAATGCAGAGATGTGGTTTTTATTTATCGCTTAATTTGTACGTGTGTGATGATAAATGCATCGGATATAGTTTAAAAAAAAAAACCAGTGATCTATTTGAATTATACATTTTATAAAGATATATATTAATTAAATAATGAAGATCTGTAAAAAAAATTATAATTGATTTTAAAAGTAACTTTATGTAATTTTTTATTTTAAATGTGGTATGTATAATACCTTATTATAAAAATAATTTTCATAGGTTGAAATATTTAACAGTGACAGTAAAATAATTTCTTTCGTTCTTTCTTTCTTTCTTTCTTTTTTTTTCTTTTTTTTTTTTTTTTTTTTTTTTTTATGTTATATATATCTAATCAGAAAACTTTATCAAATCTGATTTTTTTTTAAACTATTTGCATTTTTAAACAAATAAAAATAATAAATATAAAATAATTTTATTAAGAATAGATTTCATTTGATTAAAAGGAAATTTCATAAAAATAAATAATTACTGTTTTAAAAATTCTATAAAAACAACAACTTAGAAATCTAATTAATTCGACGAAACTACAAGCAAAAATTATTTTAATATCCACCTAATGAACGCTTTATAACAAAATTTATTGAAAACATTTTTATTTTATTAAAAAATAATCATATTAAAAGCATAGCATATTAAAAGCAATAATCATATTAAAAAAATAATCATAATAAGCTTTAATATAATCATATTAATCAAAATAATCATTTTAAAAGTTTTAAACGAAAATTAAAACTTACAGACAGGATAAAAAAATAGAACACGAATAAAAACTTAATACTAATAAATCAGTAAAAATTCACAAAGGGATTTACTTTCCTAAAAAAAAAAAAAAAGAAAGAAATATATCTATTATCAGAATAGCATTTAAGTCTAATAAATGATAACTTCATATACCTAGGTAATTGTTAAGAGTGAATTAACCTTATATTTCATCGATATATATATCATGTAATCATTCATCGATTATCGATAATCTAACCATTCATCGATTTCTATATCGTATATTTCCTTTATCAATTCAAAAGATAATTTAAATAATTTAATATACGTAATTTTAAGTTATTGAATAAAGTAGTTAATTAATATTAAAAATATTTTTTTCATTGTAATTCAAATTCTTCATTTTTCATCAATATGCTGAAAATCAAAAATAAAAAAAAAGCAGCACTTCGTTATCGGAACAGGTAGAAAGATAAGCAAAAAAACAAGTAATATAAAAAAAAAAAATTTTAAAGTCAATTCCTACTTTTTTTTTTTCACTATATTGCAGAAAGTCCTTTATAAATAATTTCATTCATTTTTTTAATTTATCTGGGCCGTCTATGGGTAGATATATGCAACTTAAATCTAAAAAAAAAAACTTAAATTAATTAATTTAATTTAATTACTGAATTAATACTTGAAAAAACTGTATTAACATCCAGTGTCATCCACTACAAGTTCAAAAAAAATTATTTGAACTGGAGTGGAAGAATAAATGTATTTTATGAACAATTGAAAATGTGAACAAAATATATTTAGGGAGAGTGTTGGAGAATTGAAGAATGACGTTTATTAAGAATAGAATTCGTTAGAATAAGAGAAAATTTCATAAAAATAAATAATTACAGTTTTAAATACTCTATCAAAAATAAATAAATAAATAAAAACTTAAAAATCTAATCCAATATATATATATATATAAAAGACGATTTTATATTGGTTTTTCTGTTAGTTAAATTTTTATCAGTGATGATTGGGAATTATAAAATAGTGAATTTGAAAGAAAGAGATAAAATTTTAGCTAACAAAATTTCAAATTGATAAAGTATTCTTATATGATAAACATTCATTTATATTTATGTTGTCATTTTCTCAATTTTTAGATTAATGTAGTTTTTTTTTCCCAATAAATAAATTTTTTTTTTTCTTTATTTTTGTGAGATTCTATATACATATGAATATACAAAAATAAAGTTTTATTTTATTTGAACACCAATCTAGATTTCCCATCTTATTTTCTGATTTTATTTCTATTACTTAGAATTCCTTTAGCTTATATATATATATTCTTTATATATATTAGCTTATTATAATATATTTCTTTAGCTAATATATATATATAGAGAGAGAGAGAGAGAGAGATTTTTGTAAGTTAATGGAATAAGATTCCTAAGTAGAAACAAATGCATAGATAACAAAAACCTCAAATGTCACAAAAAGAAAAAAAGATAGAACGAAAAGAAGGTCTGAAGGTATTAAGAATGCAGTAAGAATTTGTTTCTAGTAACAATAGCATAAAAAAATGAATAATTCAAATCACAATTCCAGACAATCTCCATTCACAGTATCAAAACCACTAAGAACACAGTCAAGGTTTTCAAAGATTCTTATTTCATAGAGTAGAATGAACTGTCAAGCTTTTTATGTCGTGTTTCAAAACAAAAAGCAGTCAATGCAAAACTCAAGAGGGAAAAACCATTAAATCATCATAGCTCCATGAATAATTTTTTTTTTTAAGTGGTCTTTGAAGAGCATACATTAAATAAGAAGTGACATGAAAAAAAAATCAAAAATTAATTTTAGAATTAAAAACCTGGTTTCAATAACATATTTTTGTATCGTGTAGTTCCCTTTTCAATACCATTCGCTTGAAAGTAAAATTAAAAGGAAATTTCAAAACACTGAAAAGGTGAAAAGAACAAGATCTGGTCAGTTTTATATCAGTTACACAAACGGCCTTCAGACTTCTTATGTGACAAGGGAAAACTAAAAAGAAAGGAGCTGCGTAATAAAAAATTAAATAAATAAAAAAAAAAAGAAAGAAAGGCAGCTGTAATTATCTTTCTCCCAACGGTCAAATTCAACAGATTCTTTAGTTCTGTTTAGTTTTGAGTGAAGTCATTCTTTTAGAATACAGACGGGTTTTACAGTTCTCTCAAATTGCAGATCAAAATTCTCAAAAATTGTTTCCTAAGTGGTTCTAAAACTACAACAAAAGTGATATCAATAATAAATAGTTAAAAAATTTTTAGATTTCCCAAAATAGATTTTTTAACTTTTATTTCTAATAATATTTTTTAAAAAATTTATGTCTTAAAAGTCTGGTCATATGGTAGAATATTTCTTAAATGCCCTACAAGCATTTAATTCCACAACACCTAAGTTCAGAAATATTAAAATAAGAAAATGAATAATATAGCTTCTTGTTGCATCTTCAAAAGAGTCACGATTTATTGACATACAGACACTTTCGACATATAATGACACGAGCTACGAAAGACTCATATTTCCAACAGTTAAAAATTTTTATTAACATGTACTAGTTTTACAGCTTGCATATAGATGGCAACATGTTTTCACCTTTATGAATAATCAGAACGATTGTTTAAAAACAATAAAAAAAAAAAAAAATAATAATTAACTTTATCAAAATTCAAACCTGGAACAGATATCGTTCCTACCAGTGTAAAAATCTCCTTTCAACTCACTTCTTTCACATTTAGCTCAATATTTATGCCAACTCTCGCCAAGGAGAGAACACTGATGTTACAATTTACTAACCAAAGGCACCAGATATTGCACTATTTATACATATTACATTCTTTTATTTAATCGTTATCGTAAAATATCCAAGGTCAGTTTGCAGGAAATACAATGATTCGAAGCCTTTTTTGTGCGATCGCTCATCAGGGGTGCAAAATAATAAGAAATAAAAACAAAATTTTTGAGGTCTGGTTCAAATTTGAAATAAATATTTCCTTCATAATACTTATTAATCATATTTGATATTTTTCATAATACTTATTAACCACATATGATATTTTAATGATCCATATGAAATAAACAAAAACATCAGCAGGTAAGATTCAAGAGAGAAATAATAAACGATTACAGTGATTCGTATGATACAACGATTTACGATCATCATCCTTTTTTTCATGTAAAGAAACTTGAAAGCATTAAATGACAGAACACACAAGCAGAAAGGGCAAATACTTTACCTGTTATATAATTTATGTGAACAATATCAACTACAGTATGAACGAACGTAAAACGAAATTTATGATATTTCCATATAAAATACATCAATTTTTCAAAACAAAAAATCATATTTCATAGTGATTCATTCGCTAAACTTTAGTGAATGTTATTGTTTGCATTTGATCGGATGCTAACCTTCAAGAATGTAACAAAATATTTATATTTTATATTTTGAAAGCTTAAATTGATTTTCTTTACACTGAAAATCCAAAGCCAACCCAAAACTTCAGCAACAAAAAAGTTCTTCAGAATGGCCATTTTAAAAGCTTTGGTTATTATTTTGAATTCGTCTCGATCAAAAATACAAACAATTTACAAGAAAGATAAACAATTGGTTTGATAATTTGACCGGAAACAAATGTTTCCTTGAATGACGGATGCAGGAAGTATACTCAGATACGCTTTCGATCTCCTGCCGCTCAAAATGGCGCTTCTTTTCTGATTTATATTCCGAATTTGAAAAGAATTCACGCATGCGCGTTTATGGTAGGAAAAAAAAGAGGTTTATATCACAAAAGATATTATCATCAGAATTCAAAATGAGAAGCCAAGATGACTGGGTACATTTATGTGCACAGCTACATTGCCAGCTGGTATTCAACGAGGCTTAAAATGTTCCACAGTTTCTGATTTTAAAAAAACCTTCTTCAAAAAATTTTATGCATTTATTCTGGACGAACAAAAGGGAAATCCAAAACTTGTGTTCGCGAAAGAATAAAACAAACACATCGTTTATTTTTAACTTTCATTCTGAGCGTTTCTACTGCTATTAAATTTCTCGATCGTCTGCTCATCCGAGAATCGTCTGAACTCGAATTTCGTTCTGTTCTGATTCTCGCAGAAATAACATGGAACTGCACAAGGGTCGCTCTTCAAACGATAATCAATGAATAAACGCTACAGGAAATCGTACTTCTGCGTTCTTTTTTATATAAGATAAATGGGAATTATCACAGATCACTGATTTCTAGTTATTAGTTGGATGTTCCACGCTTTTTGAGTTATAGCTTTGCACAATACGCACCTTTTGTTTCGAACCGATAGTTTCCTAGTGATTTCAATAACAGGATTTAGTGATGAATCTGAGAATGATAAACGTTACCTTTGGGAAGTTATATAATAGAATTAGATGTATAAAAGAACACCTTTATGAAAAAGGGACTGGGATAGATTTTATGGTGTAGTTTTAGCTCCTTTTTCCTGCGCCATGACTATAACGGTCGCTGTAATTTTGGCCATAAAGAACATTTTACGCTGTTCCATTTTGAAATGAGTGTCGTGATAAAAAAAAAAAAAGTTTTATAGTCAAAGAAATAATGAATAGTAGTTTTAAAAGTTTGGGCTATTTATATGTTTTCCTTTCTTTTTAATTCTTTTGAAAGTTTAATTGTTTTATAAAGAATTATTTTAATCGATTATTGAAAGAAAATTCTTAACCTGTGTTCTTGCAGATGAAATGAAACATTCTTGCTTTGTATATGAGTAATGTAGTAGCTTTGAAAGTAGTGTACAATGTAAAGTTACAATGATGTCAATACTAAATTGTAAATTTTATCTCTTACTATGAATACATTTAATACAGCATGCTAAATTAGCAAATTTATTGCTGTGAGAATTAAGTAGTAGATTTGAAAGTAGTGTACAATGTTAAGTTACAATGATGTCAATGCTAAATTTTAAATTTTATCTCTTAACTATGAATACATTTAATAGAGCATCTAAACTAGCAAATTTATTACTGTGAGAATTACCTCATTGTAACAGTATACAAAATTTGTATAATAACATTATGAATAGTTTAGATAATTAAGAAAGACTAGTAATTGAAGAGAATTGAATTTAGTGATCCACTTTAATCAACAAAAATGGCATTTTCTATTAAATTAATGAATAAAAAAGAATATTTATTTTTAAAAAACATGATGTCAAATTTTATAGTAAAATATTCCTTAAAATATCAATTATAAAAGCTGGAATTTATCAAATAATTTATTAAAAAGTTTTTTTGTTAAAAATACATATTTTAATTAAAATAGTGAAACACATACAAAAAAATGCCACGACAATAAAAACTCATTTTTACACGTCGCATAGACATCTGATGCAATTGACAAAATAAACTCAACTTCCCAGAAACGTATACATCCTGTCCCAAGTCAAATTAATATTACAACGCAAAAAGTTTGAAAAATTAAGCTACGACGGATTGGTAAATAGAGTTAAACAAGTTTTGCAATGTGTGTTGCGGCTGCCAAATTGATGAAGACGTAATATCTGCTTCTTGCGTGTTATGATTAAGACAAACAGATGACATTGTATAACTTCAGAGATGAGAACTCGAGCATTTTTTAAAGGAATCGGAGTCAAGAGTTGGTTTAAAAAATCCGATTCCCGATTTTTTTAAAAATAATGATTGATATTCTACTAAAATTTTAAGAATTATTGATAAACTTAAATGCTAAGACGATAATTCAATTGTATCTTCAATAACACAACCAGTAGTAAAGACAGTTACTGCTTTAGCAGTAAACCAGATTTTTTCAACCCTCTTGTTTATCAAAAGCTATCTTGGATCAGCAATGAAATAAGATCTTTAAGGAGCTATTATGTTATTAAGAACAGATAAAATTTAATATTTTTAAAAAAAAAAAGCATCTTTGTACTTTGTACACTTTTCTTTTACTTGTCTTAAACTATTCTATAATACTTTGGTGCCTATTAATTTGGTACATTTATTTTTATAGGATATATATGTTTTGTAAGCACATTTAGAGTACAATAATATCTTTAAATGAATGCAAATACTTTTTCTGTGTTGGCCAATTGGCTAGCACCCTGCCCTTTTGGTAAGAATGCTGGCGGTGGCATGGATGTTTGTTAGCGGTTCGGAATTCCACGTTAAACTGTATATCTCGGTCTAATTAGCTTAAAGTATGCCCAAAATGACCAAGATAAGACCAATCTTCGTTGGCGCAACAGCCCCATGTTGGGCCAAGACCGTCTGCCTACAGGCATATTTCGAGACATGAGATGTTTTCTTTTACAGAATTGGGGTGTCAGCTCTACGTCTAAAGTCAGTCATATTAGATCGGGACCTACGGTTTAAAATGGATTCCAATCCACTAAAAACATCCATGGCACCGCTGGGACTCGAACCCGAAACCTGTGGCACCGAGCAAGCAGAGCGCTAGTCACTCGGCAATCAGCCCAAATGCAAATAATACCTCCTTAACATTGTAAAAGAATACTTATTATGCAAAAACTGTTTTTATAGATATATTACTTCAATAAAAGTCAATGAGTTTATTTCACTAATTCTTTTAAATCCATTATTAAATATCATAGCAATAAAATTATGGAAAAGAGTCAAGCGTCAGTCAGTATAAAAAAATCGGTACTTACGTATTAACGGTACCATGGCGACAGTTGCGCCAATAAAAGTGCAAACGCGCCAACCGCACTACAGATTTGGCGGTTTTTAAGTGGCGCCAATCTACACTTAAATTTTTTGTTCCAAATAATAAAATATATATGAAACGCCACTTCATTTAAAATCAAAACTATTTCAAAATTCAAAACACTGTATTTAAACACAAATTAGTTATAAACACTACATTTAAACACAAAGTAGTCAAACGGATTTCAGTGGAAAACAGGCCGATATAGAGTTTAACATGGATTCAAAACAGTCTCTTTTCACCAAAATAATGTTTCATGTCATGGGAATTGGGACATTTTCGTTGTTTTGGTAAAATATTTCGCTCCTGAAAAAATAAAATTGCATCTTGTTCTGTTTCTGGCAAATCCCAAATACGCATTTTCGTAGCACTACAAAATGGCGTCAAAAATCAGTAAATCTGCAGCTGTTATATTGGCGCCACTTAAAAACCGCCAAATCTGTAGCTGTTACATTTGCGACACTTAAAAACGCCAAGGTACCGTTAATACGTAAGTACCAAAAAATCCTACCTAAAATATAGCCATGAAGTTAGCTAAACTTAAAATTGTTCATATTACCGTAAATAAGCTTTTTTCCTTAAACATGAAAGATTTTAAGTTGATCTAACTTGATTTCTTTAACTTTGTTGGCAATTGCAACATATACAAGGAGATAAATGTCTCTTACCTCACACACATTTTAAGAATGATAACATGATAATAAAGATATAACATCAATAAACTTTATTATACGTAACAATGTATCTCCAGCTATTCAACAAATAGAATTTTTCATTCTCTTTGGAAAATTTGAGCCGTGTTTTATCTGTCATCACATTTATGCTTTATTACATTTTTTAAGAATTATCCAATTTCTTAGTGACTTTATATATATATATATATATATATATACAATGACAGAGCGCTATATATATATATATATATATATCTTTGCCGGTTAAAAGTATCCTTTGAAATTTAAGAGATTATTTTTTAAAGGAAAAAAACGTATATCTCGGATTTCACGCAATTAATAATGTATACAAAATTAAAGAGAAAAAGAAATAATTAACTGAAATCTTTTTTAAAAAAATTTAATTCCTAAATAAACTTGCTTAAGAAATTTGGATAATTAAACGTCATTGTTAAAATTAGTGATGTTAATACAAAATGACAAGATTCCTCAATAAAAATTTAAATAACAAAATCCTATAAAATCATCATCATCGCCGCAACAAGCCCCATAATGGGCCAAGGCCATCTGCCTACTGGCAGATTTCGAGACAGATGTTTTTCTTTTTACGGGTAAGGTAGTCAAACCTACGTCCAACAGTCATATGAGACCGGGAACTATGGTTTAAAATATACTTCGAACCCTACAAACATCTATAGCACCGCCGGGACTCGAGCCCGAAATCTGTGGCACCAAGCGCCAGAGCGCTACAGCAATTCACACAGTTAAAATATAATTACTTGTTTTGAACACTAACTTTCTAGCTTCTTTATTGAAATCGTACAAGTGAATGCTGATAAATAGATATCACACAAAAAAAAAGTTATAAATGTATTTATTCACATTTTTTTCATTAAAAATTTTTTTTTTTATGGTATCATATACTTTCACCATTTAAAAAAATGTTTTTATATTTTGCTAAGATGAGTTACTTTATATTATGTATAATAAAATAAATATTAAATTCTGCAACAAACACATAAACTATTAACAGAATTTTGCACAAAAAATTAATATAATTTCTTCACTTGCTCATCAATGTCTTGATACTTCATCAATAACACTTAGACACGCATCTAAGTTATTATCATTATCCCATCAATACAACATCAAAAAATCAAACACCAAAATTCCCCAACCGAAGGATCGTCCATTCGCTTTTAAGAATCAACTCACGTTCACTAAAATTAAAATCAAAATAAATAGAAAGTCAACTTCTCTTAAAAACTTTCCCTCGAGAACAAGATGTTATAATTTATTCCCCAAGTTTAGAACGCTT
This sequence comes from Caerostris extrusa, assembly GCA_021605095.1. NCBI lineage: Eukaryota > Metazoa > Arthropoda > Arachnida > Araneae > Araneidae > Caerostris > Caerostris extrusa. Next base: position 23,972 of record BPLR01001145.1, read on the forward strand.
ATTTCTCACGCGGTTCCCTTACCTGTTAACCGCCGAAGGCGTTTTTCAGTGATGCCATAAAAAAGAAAACCAAATTCGTCTCATGGCACCTAACAGGTTTCTTCGAAGCCGGCCCAATGACACACTCCGCCGGAAATCACGTGGTATAAATGAACTTTTAATTCATTCCTGAAAGATTATTAATTCTGCTTTTATGTAAACCAATCAAAGGGTCCAGAAGAAGGTCTTTCGAAAAAGCAGGAAGTGTTCTTGGCGAAAAACGCTGGAAGATATTGCTAATGGATATGTAATCATGCATTCATTTTATTTAACGTACTCATAGGTTTGTGTAATAAGAACTTGATTTCTAATGATACATACACCTCCAGGCAAAAAGTGGGTGCGCCATCGCTTTTAAGTTCATATACAGTAGAACCTCCGTAAGTCGAACTTCAAGGGAGACGCCAAATTATTCGAGATAAAGTTTTCGACTTACGCGGATTTTGTTCGACTTGTAGAGGTCCAGATTCTTTCTAACTTATTTTGAATTAGAGAGTTAAATAAATAAATAAAAATTCAAGTTACAGAGGTAATAAACATGTTTATTTGCAACTTAAAAGTTATATTATGTACTACAATAAAACATTCAACATAATTCCGAAACAACCTTAAAATTAAAAATATTATGTATTAAAAAGTCAGTTATTATTATTTATTTATTTATTTATTTTTGCTTTAGACAATTCGATCGTTCTCTATCTATAGCATTATCTAAGCTATAAAAGGGCAGAAAATTCTTTTTCTTCCGAGTAGCTATTTCATAGAATTGGTTATTCTATTTACTATATACTTACACATCGTTTTCTAAGAAACAATGACGTGCATTGTCGGCAAATCCTTAAAAGTCGGTAACTTATTTTTCTTCGAGCTATAGAGGTAATTGTTTCAAATGATCGAGTTGTAAAAGATTGTAAAATCAAACATTGCTAATGTTCGAGATACAGAGGTTCAAAAATTTTTTTTTTTTTTTTCGAGTTAAGAGGAAAAATATTTACCAAAATGGCTAGTGGGGATTGACTCATTATTTCGACATATAGAGGGTTGAAATTTCGAGTAATGGAGGTTTTGGAGCTTGAAGGGAAGGGAACAAATAATTTTTTGGAGTATGAGGAGGTTTTCGACTTATCGAGGTTCTACTGCACTTAATTATACTAAGATAGAAATATAATCTTTGATGTCGTAAAACCATAAAATTGTTGAATAAGGAAGTTATATCAGTTCTTTTCTATCCAATAACAATATTAACGTACTTCTATATTTATTGCTGTCATAATCTAAAAATAAAAAGCGGCAAGATTAATAACAAATATACATAACATAAGAATATATTCTCATTTTAATTTATTGCGAATGTATCTGAAGAAAAATGTTAAAATTTAGATAAATTTTATGATTCATAAATATCTTTAAATTATACCTCACTGAAATAGTTGATATTCTATTAAAATAATAAACGAAATTGTATTTTCATAACAAATATCGATGTCAATGAACTTTAATCTCTTTTCGCATTGCCTTTAAAACAAAGTATTTATTTTCTTATTTTATTTATTTATTTATCTCTCATCTCACGATACATTTGGTAACGCAATCAAAATTTGGCGACACAGCTAAATATTTTGATAGTAAAAAAAAGTGCATGTCTGTTACGATTTATTTACCAACACAATAGAATTGCAAATCGCAATAAAAAGATAATAAATTAAGATTAATCTTTCTTTTTATTATAATGTAACATTTAATGATACTCTTGAACTTAGCTATTTTTTTTAAATAAAAATTCTAGAATACTATATAATTCTGGAATTTAAAATTTTTAGAATAAATACATATTTATACACACACATTCTTAAATATTCTTGAAGAATTTCTATTGTTAATTGCAAAAAAATTTTTTTCATATAAACATGGCGAAGACAGCAGAAAAAAAAAATATTTTTATTACTTTTTTTTTTAATATTTAAAACTTTTCCTTTCTTTAGAGCCATAAACCAAAAATTGTGACACCTATAAATTAATATTTTTATAACAATTTTCAATAACATTAAAATTTAATTAATAAAATAAAAATTCTAAAAATCCTTCAACAAAACCTAATTCTCTTTAAAATTTTTAAATACTGTATCAAATGTAAATATTGGAAAATATTTTTGTACAATAAATCTAAACATCTATTCAACTAAAATATTTTAACTAGTTTAAATATTGTAACTGAATTTTTTTTTAAATCTTTTCCTTTAATTTCTGAAAGCATTAATTTTACCTTTAGATGCAGGAACAATTCCATCATTATTCTATAAACGGAATTCGAAACTTTCGAAAATGATATAATAAAATGACTTTTAAAAATCTTAAAGGTCACATTTAAAACAACCTGGACAAATAAATAGCAAAATAATGCTATTTGTGATTTTCTTTAATTAAACATTTCCGCCTAAAAGATGGATAATCAATATCAATCAATTAGAAAAGACTAAATAAACGATGAAAAATAAACATTTTTTTTTTTTAAATCAGCTAAGTAAATATTTTTTCATTAGATAAATTTTCTATATTTTTGGTATTTAACTTTTATTGTCAAAATTATCTTGCAAAAAGATCATTGATTACTTTTATTGTCAAAATGATTTTCCAATAAAGCCATTGATTACTTTTTATTGTCAAAATGATTTTCTAATAAAGCCATTGATTACTTTTATTGTCAAAATGATTTTCCAATAAAGCCATTGATTACTTTTATTGTTAAAATGATTTTCCAATAAAGCCATTGACGTCTTTTATTGTCAAAACGATCTTGCAATAAGACTTTTATTTTATTTATAAGACTATTTATGTTTTTTATTTTTCATGATATTTCGTTCGCAATTAATATTAGATTCACATTATAATTAACATCAATTACTTATTTAATGTTTATAAAAATCATAAAATTATTAGAACTAGTTGTGTTTTTTTACATCTTTTTTTGTACTATTCTTTTCATGTATGAATAAAAATTACATTTACTTAAGTTCATAATTTACAATAGTATACTATTTTTGACAATTATTTTTATATCTTTACATTTTATGTTTTCGAAAACAATGCATTTAGGCAAACATAGATATAAAATACAATAAAAAGAACTAACTGATAATAAAAAAAAAAAATTCCAGTCTCTATGACAAATAAAACAATTGGTATCCATATTAGTCAATATGATTCATATAAATAAATACTTATTTTAATAATAACATAAAATATTTATTAAATCTTAAAAGGCTGTTATTTGAATTTGCAATTGTTTTTTACATATAGAAAAATATAGAATTCAGTTAAGCAAGAAATATTAAAATATTACATACGAATAAAAGTTAATTTTTTTCCTTTAACTAAATAGTTATTTTGTCATTTATATTCGTTTTAATCCTTATTAAGTAATATTACATTTTAAGTGCTAATAAAAGTTTTTACAATTTATCTTTAAATCAGATTATAATTTTGTTCTTAAGAATTAAGACGAAATTAAGCTGATTTGTAAATTTTATTCAATAAAAAAATAAAGTTAAAAAAACTATTTCGTTTTAAGATAATAAATAAAATTATGGTAATACAGAGCAAAAAGTAGTTCTGTTATCTAAAGAAATTTCCACAATCAAAAAGACAATTATTTCTTTTTTTTTATATATCTCTGCTAAAAAAAAGCGTAATTCTACCATTTTACAAGCAAAGCAATTAAGTTAATCCACCTAAATTGACAGTTACGCATGTTACTGATAAAACTAATGATTTGTTATAAGCAAATACCGCAATGCACAATATAAAAAATGCAGGTTGCACAAATATAATTGACGCAATGGGGTATGTGACCTGTTACGTAAAATGGAAGTCCAGCTATCTTCTTTTAAAAATCAGGTACAGTTACAAAACAATACCATCTGGTGCTTTAGACAATTGCAGTAATAAAAAAACATCTGCCACTGTACCAAATAATGACTTAATAATCCAACAATAATTTGATTTGAAATGGAAGTTATATTTCTGTTTTATTGCTGCTTGTTATGTATGCCATTTACTAAATGTCTTTGATCTTATGTACTGATAAATGATTCAAATTAAATTGCTTCAAATTTACAACATTTTATATTTAATTAACTTTTAATAAATGATATTATTTTTTTATTTCAGTTAATTAAAATTTGAGATAGGAATATTACACACATAAAAAAAGTAAAAACGATTTGTGGACAATTTAGTCAATAAAAAATGATTTTTTATCACATTAATAATTTCTAGAAATACAAATAATTTTTATATTAGCATTCAATACACAAATTCTTTCAAAATGCATTGTTTAAATAAACAATTTCTTGTTAAAATGCTGTCAGAGAAACATTTTAAGTTTTTTTTTTTTTTTTTTTTTTTTTGGTATTGTAACATTGTTAAAATTGAAAGCCAAATAGATTTAATTACAAAATAAATGTAAATGTTAAGGCAATCGTGTTCTATGTTCATAATTAATATTTCTCAATTATATATGTATTTCTTAAATCTATTTCAAGCATTATAATTTGTTAATTGGCTATCTAATTTGAGATATATATATATATATATATATATATATTGTTCAAAATTTATTATTTTTATTTATTTATTTTGTTTATTTATTTATACACTTTAAAAATGCTGTAAAAAAAAAACACTCGTCACAATGAGTTCAAATTTGAACTGAAGATACTTGAAGAAGGGAAACGGTACGGCATAAAAAAAAGTTCCACCAATTTTCCCATCCAATTTGGTATGACCTTGTCGTGGTGGATAGGCTTTCCACTAACAGTGTCACAACTGCTGAATGATTAGGAAGTTATTTTTCCGTCAAAAACCAAAACAATATAGCACATTGAACACTACAGTTGGTTTAATGAACAACTCATGCCAAATAAGTTGTTCATTTCAATTTAAAATATCACTGGCAGCCGACTTCACTTTCTTCATACCACTTACAGCGCCATCTATTAATACACTTTGGAGCTGTTTTTTTGATGCCGTACCGTTTCCCCCTTCTTCAAGTATCTTCAGTTCAAATTTAAACTCATTGCGAAGAGCGGTTCTTTTTTTTTACAGCATTTTGAAAGTGGGACTTTAATTATAATCACCCTGTACATTTTTCCATACCACAAATATTGTTTTCGCAGCTTAAAATGCAATAAATTTATAAAATCCTATTTCACTTTTAATCATTAAGACAGCGAACTACTCGTAAAAAAAAAAAAAAAAAAAAAAAAAAAAACTTCAAGAAACATTTACGTTTACAACCTAAACTTAAACATAATGAAAATATGAATGAACAAACACTGCTGTTCTTATATCAAAACCCAGCTACACACAAGCAATTGACAACTTTCGCTTTGTAATTATTTCATCAGTCAAACACGTCACAGGCAATGCTAAGTATACTAACTGAAGAAAACACAAAACATGCTTTATTAAATAATGCTACTGATATGAAGAAATGCGTAAAACGAGATTGTGGCCTGCATTAATGTCAAGGACATAAACGTTGTGTTAGGAAGGACATACTTGGCACGTTTGTCATTAAAAAGGTAAAAGGTTTTTTAAACGGCCTTTGGGTTGTGTATTACGAAAATGAGGTTGGAATAATTAATAGATGAAATTAGATTGATAGCGCTAATGAAAAAGAAGTAATTAGTAGAGATAAGCGTTCATTCCTAGAATAATAAATTTATAACTCCCACTGTTTAATCGTAATCATTCAACCTAAAAATATTAAAAGTTATTATTTTAAAAATTAAGCTCATAATTTTCTTATTTATTAAATAATAAATAATTAAATAAAAAATAAATGAGCTTAGTTTTAAAATGATAATTTTAATAAATAGTTAATCTGTTTTTAAATAAATAATCCAGCTTCACTTAAGTAAATGAAAATCAAACGCATTTTTTCCTTTGCAGCTAAATTAAAAATTTTATTTTGTTGTATAAAAATTCATAAATTTAAGAACTAATGATATGTTATATTTTTATCAAAGTAGAAAATTTATTTTGAAATTTTATTTACAAAACCTTTTAAGTTTTAATAAAATTTTATTAATAATTATAAAATATTAATATTAATTATTAAATTAATAATACATTTATTTTTAAAAAGTAACACAAATATGAGTTTGAAAATTATTCAAAATCCTACTTTCAAAATTTTTGTTGCCACAACAATTGAAATAATACAGAAAATTAATTACATTTTAATGAATTTCTTAAAAGTCACATATCAAATAAATCCATAATAAAATTCAAATAAATAATTATTTTTAATTAAAAATTGGAGCATATACATTTTAGATGATTACAAATGAAATTTTAAATTAAGATCTTATATATATAAAATTATATATAACGAAAGTCTACCATACTTTTTATTTTGGATAATCAGGAATTATTCCATTTTAAGATCATAATTTTAAATCTTATTATACAGTAATGCAATAATATAAAATATATATGTCCCTTTATATATATATATATCATGTATAATAAGAACTATTGCGTGATAAAACTACAAAATATTTAATAACTCTTTAGAGATATTTAATCTTAACATTTCTTTTTATCTTCTAAAACCGAATCCTTTCATGACAAACAGCTCAATTGTTATATGATATAAAAAACTAGTTCAAACGAGTTGGGGATAAGCAATAAATAATATGCCAAAAAGAAAAAAAGATAATACGCTAAAAGGAATTTAAGTCCTCAAAGCTTTTCAACAAAAATAAAGACGATAAAAACTTCAAGATAAAAAATCACGTGCTGGTAGAAAAGAACGCTGGTTTATTTGGCTGGACGTGATGGCAACTGCTTTCACGCAAACAAACACGAAGTGAAATAAAGACTTTTAAAACCCGGTGATAGAATATTAATTA